>CM051626.1:9352193-9544693 GCA_028020825.1 Podargus strigoides | reverse complement strand
GCCTCTCTCCCCAGGAAAAGCTCACATCCCATTTAGATACTAGAGAATCCAACCCTGAGGAAACAAGGCCTCATTAGTGTCATTGCCCAAGGAACTACTTAATTAAAGGACAACGGGGTTGAGAGCATTGTTATGTAGGCCTTTGTTCCTTACACCTGGTCATTTCCATTGATCTAAAATGTCATCTTTCTGATCTGGTAGCATTTTGCACCCACTTTAGACAAGTATTCTTGACCGACTGAGGAGGTGCAGAGCAGGGAAGAATCAGACCTTTATTACTGAGGTAATTATAGCCTCACCTAACCATCAGGCGGAGGCTGTACACCTCTATTAGCCAGTGCTCCCACAAAGAGAACAAAGGCTGGAAAGTGGGAGCCACCCAGGGAGCATCCCTGTGTCCAGCTACACCACTCTCGGGCAGCAGACGTGCCAGGGAGGTCATGACCACAGGCTCCCCCACCACCCAGTCTCCTGCTTGTTTGCCTGGTTTTAAATCCAACTTGACTTCGCGATACTGGTGAAGGCCATGAGATGGGGAGACTAAAACGAGAAACGATGCCATAACCAAGGAAATCAGTTCTCAGTTAAAATGCTAAAGGAGGTAGGGGGTAGCTTTCAAAGCTTGTCTCAGCAACTAGCCTAATTCTGTTTTCAAAAGCCACTGTTGAGTGCTTTTGAAAATTTTATCCTAGATGCTTGGCTCAAAGACCTCAACTGAAGATTTTTTTTCTCTATCAGCTATACGAAAGCTAAATATAAACTGACATTATTGAACAAAACCCTAACAAAACCCCTGTTGCAGGTCTAGAAAAATCTTTACTCAGAAAATCAAATTATTGGAGACCAGCATCTAAAGTGGCCTTCAGTTTTGCATGCCTCTGTTTTGTATACGCAATTTGGCATACCAAAAAAATGTTATTTCTAACAGCAAATATTTGCTTTCCATTCTTTTTATCTTCTCCTATTTGCCTTTTGTTCTCCTGCCCTCAGAAAATCAGGGCCTGAGTGTCTCCGGATGGGTCACTGAAGTTGCTTTTGAAGATGTGAATTAGTCTGTTTTACCTGTACAATTATGTGCATATGTGTCTGCTGTTTGTCTGAAGAGCGTCTTAATGACTCTTCCGCTCATTGACTGTGGGACCACAGGCAAGTCATAAAGCTAGCCTGTGCCTCAGTTTACCCTCTGCAACCTCATTAATGCTAACCTACCTCACGAGGTGGTGTAATGTTTAATATATTATGTGCTCTGTAATCCTTGGATTAAATGTATTATGTAAGTGAAAACCACCCATTTGATGTGTATGTAAATGCTGCAGTATTATAGGTAGGAGGGTCATTTGGGTGTAAGTGTAATACAAGCGCTGGCAAAAGGCAAAAGGGATTCCATTGTATTGACTTATTTTTAAAGAGCTTTTTATTTACTGAAATGCTCTGGACACCCAGAAAGAGAGACATTCCTCACTAAGCATCTCTGCTGTTTCATCTGTCTTGAAGTGCTTTGATAAATGGATTGAAACTTGTCGGCTTTTCCTGTAGTTTCTGAGACTCCCTCTGGAAACTCTGTTGAAATGTTATTCTTGTAACTTCTTAGAGCACTACTTAATGAATTCCAACAGATATCCCTGCGAGTCCCGCAGACGCCGCGAGGACCCTCCTTCCTGTGGCAGAAGCAAACCAGTGCCACACAAACACACGGTAGCAGAGCTCCTCTCCTCCTCCTCTGAGGACAGCTGGTCTCTCGCCAGGGAAAATACTTCTCACCTCCATAAGGCTTCAGCCCAAGCCTTGCGTGTCACTGGGTGATCTGTGGGGCTTCAGGGGCATTGAACGTAGCCAGATTTTGTCCCTTGGGTTAGAGAGTAATTTTATCTTTTAAGAAGGAACCTTAGGAAGTATAACAAAATAGCATGGGTTTAGGTCTGTGAAGGTTGTATTTCTCTCTCTAGGGTGAGATATTTTGGCTGCACGCAGTGCCTGAGCTATCCTGAGGCTCAGGCTGGTGACTTGAGTGCCTACGGACCGGACAATCTGAACTTACGCTGCCCACAGGTCCCACCTGTCCTCAGAGCAGCCTTTTTTCAGTCAACAATTACATGATGTTACCACATGGGCAGATGAGACAGATGGAGGCTTTTGGGTCACTGGGAGATGCCACCATCTGTCCATGCAGCAGGTGGCACCTCTTCTGAAGCAGAGGAATGACCCAGCAGGGCCGTTAGAGCTGCCTGAGGATATCGGCTGAGAGGGTGGTCAGACATCCCAGACAGGGACACATATGGAGCATGGAAAGAAGTCAACCATCTTGGGGTCACCTTGGACCCCAGTAATGTCCTACCCCATTGCAACCCACAGTGGAGCAATGAGATGTCACAGCAACTTCTTATTTCCTACTTCCAACCTATTCACAGGAATCTTGCTCCTCCTCTGCTGTCTCAGAAGCAGGGTGTGTGTGACCAGTAATATGCTTGGTTGGGTAGCTTGGTTGTGCTGGGTAGACTCAAAGATCCTTGTCCTGATGCAATGGTCACTTGAGAGTGTAAAAGATTTTTGATGTTGGGTTTTTTTTAAACTTCTCACTGGTTTTCAGTTGTCCTTGTTTTTGTAGGAATATGAAATTGTACTATTACTCCTCAGGTTGTCACAAAGCATGGAATGGCTAAACGCACAACCCCAGCAGCATCAACAGCTGTGTCCCTTGCCCAGCATGGAATGGCTGACAGGTGCCTGCAGTAGATAGCGCTGGCCATCTCCAGCTTGAGAAATAAGAGCATGCCTTCCCCTTGCCTCCAAAGATGAACTTGGGCCACTCTGAGTGAGGTAGGCAGGAAGACAGGAGGGGATTTTAGAGGAGCTCCTGGTCAGTCTGGTGTTGGAGCAGAATTATGGAGCAGCTGGGTGTGGGTCACCTCTCCACCATGAAGCCTCAGGGGTGCTTCCATTACCCACGGCACATTGAGGTCATGTTTGGTTTGTCTCAGCCTTTCATTTCACTTTTTATTAACATTTTGCATATTAAAATTTGTGTAGGCAGCCAGAAGAGAGCAGCATCTACACAATACTCGACACAATGGAGAGGATTAGGAATCGGTGGCTCAGTTCTTGGGGACCTGAACTGGGGTGTGGGGGGGTGGTAAAGTGTCCTTTCTTTACACTTGATTTTAAAAGTAATTCTAATTTCTTTCTGTGTATCCTCACTAAATTACGATCTATGTACAATTTGTGGTTTCAGCTGATAGTTTCAAAAAATGAAATAAAACCAGGGTTACCTTGTTCTTTTTAATGAGCTGTTCACACTTGCTTTTAAAGTGTCTTCCCTCTTCTCAACCAGTCCAAACCTATTAGTGTACATACCTAGGCACAGTAGTGCCAAAATAGGAAATAATTTTCAAAATAACAACTAATGACTTGGGATTTTTCTGGCATTTCAGCTGCCCTTGCATGAAATCCCTCCGATATTTTCGTTCACAGTAGAAATGCTCTGGAAATCAAACCTATGAAAGTTGCCTCTGTTTATTCCTCCCAATGTGAAATTGTCCATGTCTTCTTTTCCCTCGTGAGATCCTGGAGGAAACTGCACACACACATTGACACATCTTTGGTGCATTCCACACAAACCAGTGAAATTACAACAGAAATATGAATTTAGCCCTCACAGCGTGTACAGGGTACACACACACGGCCCAGCAAATGCTCCCATTTAAATTTCAAAATAAGCCATTTGAGACATTGCTGCATGGTTCCCTTCATGACTGCATACATTCCTTGAAAACGAATGGGTATTCTGTGAATGTTACCGCTTTGCAAAAATATTTGACGTGGATTTAGTTGTTTTTAATATTGAGGTTTTTGAAATCTCAGTAATTGTCATGATTACTGTGTGTAATAGAAATTAGAAGGAAGCCTGGGTTTTGGCTTTGAAGCTACCTACTTCTAAGAGTGCATTTTTTTAAGTTTTCTTTTTGAGGTGCTTCTTCGTGCCCCAGCTAAACTTTCCCTGGATTACGTGTGAGCTATGATAGCTGTTCTATAGTTAGATTTTAATCAGCCTCAGTACACAGTAATGTTAAACACTGAAAGAGCTACTAATTAATCGCCTTTCTGTATGTAACAGAGAGATAAATATCCATCCCGGAGGAATTGTAATTTCATGGTTTCTAATGATGGTTAGATTACATTATCTGGATCACTTAGGCTGTGGGTGTCATAAAAAATGCTCAAAGTCATTTATATTCAGTTTAATTTTTTTTTTTAACTTTGTAAGCCTGAGAAAATAATGCGGTGTTAGCAAGTCTGTTTCATATTTTAGTTAAATATACCTTTGTTGCACTGACTGAATGGATTCAGATGACAGTGACAAACTCAGTTCTTTTCTATTTAACATGCACCCTCTGCAATCAAATTAACAATGTACAAATCTTCATCGGGCTTCTGCAGAAGAGTCTGTTGAGTTCCCCAGCATTGTTGAGCTTTGGGGAAAGGTTTTCTTTTGGGATGTCTGTTCGCAATGAATGTTCTCTGCTAATTCTTGTATGCTATGTAAAGTCTCAGTTGTCTGTCTTGAACCAAGAATTAACTGGACTTTTGGGTTGTATTGGGCTGTGGCTCCAATAAAATAATACAAACTGATAGCAGTCTGAACCTCTCATTTTCCTCTCCAGACTTGTAACTGAATAGAGTCCACATGCGACTTGAGCACCTGCACATCTGCATCCACGACACACTTAAATTTGATAGCTACGAGAATACAAAAAAAAAATAAATGCTACTCCATGTGTATATTGTAATAGCTAATAGTTGCATATTTTGAAGTTATACTCATTCATATTTAAAAGGCTGAGGCTTCTTTGAACTGCTGTGTTAGAGGGGTAAGTTAATTGTTTCTGAATGAGGATGATACTCCCTTTCCATATCAATTATGTGTACTGCTCCGAATTATCAATAATGCTCATTTCCAGTCTCCATCGTTTGCAGTTTCGCAGCGGGCGAGTGCACTTGCAGAAAGTTGCCCGGGCTCCAGGGCTGCAGCTCCTTTCCACATTCATGGGGAGCCAGAGGCAGGAGGGAACCCCAGAGGAGCAAAGTGAGATAAAGAAATGTGATCTATTTCCAAGAGAGAGTTTGTCATCAGTTAGCTAAAATTGCTTCTGAAGTTTCGTTGGCAACTGTTTTACGTGTCTGACTTAGTGACGAAGGAGCTATACTATCTTAATAGAGAACTCCAGAACTTCAGAAGGGTTTCTCCTTGTTTGAATGCACAGCACAATGAATTTGTACCCACAGAGCATTCACCACTTACATTTCAAAACCTACAGCACACTAAACGTGAAACTTTTGTTCAAATTTCAAGGATTTTGATAGCCCAAGTGAATAGACACTGCCTATTGATTTTTCCCTTACAATGACTCTTGGATAACCTATTTTCTCATTTATTTTTAACGACAGCTCATGAGATTTTACAGCAATTCTGCCCAACCTCCTAATATCAAAATCCCTCCTTGACCCTGAAAATTGTAATTCTGCTATAGATCACAGCTGCTGAATATTACCTTTTACTAAGCTGGTTAAATAAAATATGTCCAAATCACTAGATCCCACAGGCCATGACTGCAATTCTAATTATACAGGGTCTGTATTTCTGCTCTACTGTACAGAAAAGCACAGCTCTCTCTGAGTCCACACCAAAGTGTGGGAATCCAGAATATTGGTTCTAGTTTTGAATTAAAAAAAAAAAAAAAAAGTTACACTGCTCTTCAATGATTTTCCTGTAAAACTTTTACAAGGGAACCAAACCCTTTTGATGTGTTCCATACAATAAAATGCTGTGTAAGTCTGGAGGACAGAAGCATGTGGCGAGAATTTTCTTGTGACTGGGGGATGGGTGTATTTGATGTGTACCCATTTCAAAATCAAAAAAAAAAAAAGAAAAAAAGTCTCGCAGTACTCTTAGGCTGCATATTCTGCACAATGGCTTGGCAAACCAATGTAAGGAAACTAATTCTGGCCGTTAAACATATCCTTTCCCCTCCCACCGCTTATTCAAAGAGTGATCACATGCTCCCTGCTGCAAGTTACACCATTATAGAATTTAGATATGGAAGAAACCTATTAGATTAGCCGTTCCACCTACTGATGTGGGATTGTTCCCTGGAGAACCTTGTTCATTAGTGGATCACAGCCCAACCTGGTGGGCACACTGTGCCAAGACCATCTTGGTTTTGTTCTGCGTTTTCCCCCGTCCTTTCCCTCTGGGGCTAAGAGAGTGGCTGAGGGGGTTGTTTGGTGAGGATGGAGAAGATGGGGTTCTTTAGTTTCACCGTCAGACTGGTGGTTTGGTTGCTTGAGACGGTACGTAATTCAATGGATGATTAATTTGTGCACTTTTTAAAATTAGTATCCAAGTACAGAGGACTAGATGGGGATAGGGGATAGTCTTATTCAACGTAATTCAATGTACGATCTTCTGGAGCCCAGTGGTCTCCTACAGCAAATTACCTTCATGGCTTGCCCTGATTCTGCAGTGTCCTCAGATTTAGTCTCCATTTTGCTTTCTGCTTTCACTCTATTGTGAGCAGATGGAGCCAAACTTTTAATTGCTTGTCTGCCAGGGAAGACAGCTTGGCATTTCGCTGCTTTTCCAGGACAGAAAGTTTTTATTTTGCTTGTTCAATGGTCCGATCCCATAAAACTTTGAGCTTTCCAGGGCAGCTGTGGGTGCTTGGCATGCCTCATGGTTGTGCCTGCTACTGGGGTGCTTTCAGCTGAATCTCCTACTCCAAACTTTTCTTCTCAGAGCTCCATTTACAAGTTCTGTCCAGAATCCCTGGGAGGACCTCAGCACCAGCCCGTTCTCTGGGATCAGCCACTTGTGATTTTAATTAGTCTGATTGAAACTCGCTATGGAAGCATCTTGAGTCTGTCACTTTAGGGCAGCCAGTTTATTTCTACCATGTGGGAGCTGCCAGTTGTCCCTTGTTCTGGCCTTGTTCTGGCCCCTGTGGGTACAAGTCCTGCACCCCACTGCAGCCCTGCCTTTCCTTCACGGGCCACCTATGTGTAGACTACCCCCTCCAGGCCTCTGCAAGGTCCCTGGAGGTGAAGCCAAGGTCCAGAGAGGTCTGTCTGCAAGCAGACATCTACTGACGCCAACATGGACCAACACGAGTCCTGCAGAGACCCAACCAGGTACAGGGAGCCATCACCACACAGGAGACCCTGCATCCTTTGGAGATGCACTCTCCCTTCATCTGAGCACCTGGTCCTCAGAGCTTCCCTTTGGTTGATCGAGACTGGGGAAAGTGTGAGAAAGGGAGGGAAGCAAAGGAGACCGCTTCCATCCTGCAGTTTCAAAGTTCTGGTTTCCGCCCTCAGAATATAATAAATGGCTGCTGAGTTACTTGACATGGAGCTAAAGTCTGTAGGGTGAATTTTCAGAGCAACGCACAGGAAATTATATGCACAATTACAGTTGTTAACAGAGCCTGGGCATGTAACTCCCTGCACAGCAGGCTGGAAATCTTCCCCATGCATGTTTAATGGGGTTTGGGTTGCTACATTCCTAGGGCTGTGTCCCTTTTCTAATGCTTAGTGTCCTGGATGAAACAAAGGAAGTACTGAATGTAAAAGAGATTTTATTTTGCTATTAAAATAATATTCTCTTGATCTGCAGTCTCCCTCTAATGCCAAAGAACTTCTTGGCTCACTCAGTGATCCCTTAACCTTTCTGTTCTGTGAGGAAATAAAAAAAAAAGAAAAAAAAATCACAGCTTTATTTATTTATTTTTTTTCTTCTTCTAAATGTATTCCACATAACCTGCTCATCGATGTTCATACAAATGAGTATATACGTGTTCATACAGGCAGCACAGTTATTCTAGTGATGGATGTTGTTGAAATAAGTGTAGGTCATAACACAGAAAATATTTGTCTAAATCTTAATGCATAAATGCTTCTGAGTAAACAATATATTTGCACGTCTTCGTAGGAAAATGAATTGTATGTGCCATTTCACTAATCAGGCGTGTATTTAAAATGTCTCCCTGCTCAGGAGGTTATTAATGTGGTATTTAAACTTCAGTACATTGTACACTAGGAAGGGTCTGTAAATTTGGGATTGTCTTTTGCTTCCATGCTGTTTGTTTAGTTTTATGTACTGTAATTGTTTTCCTTTCTCCCAAAGGAGGTTATCATCTCCTGCACCTAGATCAAGTCAAATGACTTTATTTTTAATAAAATTAAGTTACTCCTCTAAACTAACAGTTTTGGAGCTAAAAGCAGCTTATATTTACAGCTGTGCCATCCTATTGGTTGAAATTTTCTTGTACCTGCAATATTCTTGACTCTTCAGCTTTCTGCAAGGTCTGGAGGCAGAAAGCAAGATGCTGTAAACTGAGACTAGAAACACCAAAGTAAAAACACACACACCCCAAATATAAATATATTTTAAAAATACATCAAATACATATACAAGTTTCTAAAAGGTTTCAATCATTCTAAAATTGCACATGATTGCTCTTCGGCTTCCCAAAATGCTTTCATCTAAGAGCAGAAAAAAGCGTAGCTTTCTCAAGTTTTAAAAGCATTGTTGGGACATGCCTAATAGATTTGTCTGACTCTCTATGTCTTGATATATGCAGCACAGTTGATTGTATTCTCCTTAGCACTGATCTTGAAACTGTAAATAAATTTTTGAAGTAAATAGTCACTTGATAATTTCTTAATGAAGTATCACACACCAGCAGTTTTGAATAATAAAAAAAAAAAGTTCAAACTTACCGTGTGGTATCTCTTCTTACTGGAAATGGGCTTTTACTTTTAAACTTCTGTTATATTTGGAGAGAAGTAATCCCATGGAAAATGATACCACTACTAATAGGGAACATATTATCTTTCATGTGGGTATTTTTTTTCATGTTTAAGGTTTCTTTGTTATTATCTCAGTAGCAAGACTCTCCACACAGTCTTAGGCAGAAAATCAAAATATGCCTTAAAGCAATAATCTTTTAATAAGTATCAAATGTCTTTCAATGAGATAAAAGAATTCTGTAGCATGCTTATACATATACACACACACCACACACATGCACTTACTTCACCATTAATCTTATTTTAAACCTTTTCAACAATATTTCAGGGAATTATTTTTTTTAACTAAGACTAAACTCTCCTCACAAATTTGAGATAATTAAATTTCTAAATGCTACTAAAAATTTTGTTAAAATAGGTCTCTCCACTTGTTGAGGCTCCTTTTTCAGAGGACTTTGGGAGGTGGGAGCATCTCCTATGGCCCCAGACATTTCTGTCAGCCAAATTAGGGGTGTTGCTCCAAACTTCATTAAGGCATCAGCTTGGAGAACTGACTCTTTTTGCACTGTTTTTTCAGCAGTGTGGGATGGAGTGTATTCACACAGCCAGAGTTCAGGTGAGTAAAGATGAGATCCTTCGAATGTTGCTCTGTTAAAGGACACAAAAGGACACTGGGCTTCACCATCCAGGCCCAAGTTTGTTCCATGCAACTTCAGGTTCCTACCCAGTGAAACTAAGTTGCCAGGTTAGTGATCTGAGGAGCTTTCTGTAGGCAGCACAGATACAAGGGCAAGACAACTTCTTCACTGAAAGGGTTATCAAGCACTGGCACAGGCTGCCCAGGGCAGTGGTGGAGTCGTCATCCCTGGAGGGATTTAGATGTGTAGATGTGGTGCTGAGGGACACGGTTTAGTGGTGAACTGGCAGTGCTGGGTTAATGGTTGGACTTGATGATCTTAGAGGTCTTTCCCAACCAAGGCTATTCTATGATTCTATGATCTCTAAAATTAGATGGGGGAAATGCCCTGCCAGTCTTCTGCCAAGGACAGGGACAAATGCAGTGGGCACGGTTACTCTGCAGGTGAAAGCAGAGGAAGTCTGAATCACTACTGATGAGGGGAATTCTTGTCAGCCTTAGACTTTGACCGATTTGTGGAGAGGAGAACAATATTTTTCTGCATCCGATGTCAGCATGCAATGCACACCTCTCAGCTCCACTGCTTCTCTGGGACTGTGACATACAAAGTGCCGTGCTCGCTTGGCGCTGTTGGAGTGCTCAGAGTCCCTCCTCCCCGTGATGAGAAGCTGGAGTATTTCCACCCAACGGAAGAGAAGTGTGAAGGAGAGGAGGTGCTGCACTGCAGAATGTAGAGATGCTGTATTCTCCAGTGACTTAAATGAGGCCTTGAGGGAGTTCAGTGGGAAAAAGTTGGGGTTTTTATAAAATGATGCGTCTTGCGCCTTGTCATTCAGTGACGAAAGCCACAAGTTGCCTACATGCTACAGGTTAGGTTGTTGAAGTTGTTCTCTTTCCTAAGTCTCCTTATGACAAATACTCCTAATTGCTTCTCACTTTCATACTTTTTCGTGCCTCCTGGCTAAGACATCCGCCTGTAGCCTTCACAATTTGTCCTTTTAAAGCTTGGCCTTGGTTGTGTCTGTGTTTTCTGTTTCTTACTAACTCGAGAACCCCCTCACCACCTTCCCATCCCTCTGTGCCTGTGGAGTGACACATGGGCACTTGACAGCTGCTTCAGAGACCAAGCTTTTCATGCCTTTCCCGTGTTTGCTAAACGTTGTGCATAGAGATGCACAACTTTCCCCACTTTGAATAACCCAAAGCATGCACGCCACATTGAATCTGAAAATAGAAATGCTATCACCAGCTACTTAGAGGAAAATGTAGTGAGAGGAAAAAGAAAATGGAACCAAATATGGTTTGTTTCTTTTATGGAGATGGGTCCAAATTTCATACCTCCTGAGCCAGATCTCCCTTAACATATATGGTGGTGCTCATCTGAGTTGCAAATTCATGATTACTTTTTAAAGAAATCTACATATTAGTGTTGCAAGAGGTAGACTTTGAAAGCCTTTTAAGTATCTTTCTCATTAATTTACTTAATCCTCTGATCTTGCCTTCTTTTAAGTTGTTTATTTTTAAAAGAAAGACAAAAGTGAGCTGGAAAGCTTTGTTACTAACAGAAAGTTTTTAAAAACTGCATGTGATACAAAGTAATTAAGAGAACATAAATATAGGTGTAAATAGTAAACAAACACATGGAGTCGGTGTGCTGGGAGAGCTTCCTCCACAGGCTTCAAATGGAAGCGGTGGACAGGGTAGCAGACTGCAGGTGGCAGACCTTGACCTCATGCACAAGCCAAAGTAAACCTTTCCTTTCTACACATTTATTGTCTTTCTTCAATATTTTTCAATGCTGTAAGATGCTAAAATAAAAGTTTTTTGTAGCAGAGAAGGTGGAACCAAATTCTCTATCTGGTGAAAGCTTTTCACATTCTTTTTTGTTCTGAGGTGTTTCATGAAAATTTTCAAAACATCTGAGGTTCCTGCACTTCAGGGTGCTCAGCTTGAGGTATGTAAAGAGGTGATTATTTTCAGAAAGTGAGTTGCTCAGCCATCTCTGGAAACCAGGTTCCTTCCATAGTGCTCAGCACCCAAGAAAACCCCACCAGAGGCACCCAAAATCATTCTTCACTTTTAAAGATTTTCTTTAGCTAACTGGGACAGGGCAGGCCTGAATTTTGGATGAAAGAAAACTTAGATGAGCAGGGAAGTTATTCCCCAAGGACTATATCCTCAGTGATACTATGAGCCAGCAGCCCCCGTAGCTTTCAGTATCTCTCATGATCAGACTGGATGTCTTTTGCCCGAGGCTGAAAATCTCTTCCTCTCTAAAACCAAAGAGATGTTGGCTGTGAGTTATGATTAGTAATAGAGTCCATTTGTGGTGAGGTGGGGGGAAGGGGAGATGATGGACCCAGAATCATAAGATTTTATGTCTTAGGCATATTTCCAAACAACCACAGAGGACTGCCCTGGTCCAGGTAGTTCACTGCTTAAGGATAAAAACAAAGAGAGAGCACAGGGAACAGCAAAGACAGAACAAACAAGCAAATTATATGTAAGTACTCTGCATTCTTTGTAAGTCACATAATTGAAATATAGCAGGTTGAAGGATAAACTCAGGGAGTTACACCATCTAAAGGGCCACCTGGCAGAGAGACCAAGATTGCTAGGGTGAAATGCTGTCAGGAAAACAAACCCCAACGAGTGTATTGACAAAACAGAGTGGGAAGATATCCAAGTGCCTGCTCAGAGCATCAGCACCCAGCTCCTCTCACCCGTGGAGTAAGAGGATGGCAGCACAGCAGTGCTGACAGGGGTGTCAGAGGCTCATCCATGGGCAGCTCTCACCGGCGTGTCTGGATGAACTGCTGAGAGGAAACGTTCCAAATTTGGAGGCCCAGAGAGGGGATAAGTTGTGTTTGGCCAGGCTCTAATTGCATCCTTGCATTACTACACAATTAATTGCTGCTGTGGTCTGTTTGAGAGGAGCGTGCCAGCTCCATTCCTGGGCAGCCCCAGAGGCTGGAGGAGCTCTTGGCTCTCGCTCTGGGGGTGACCTGCTCGGATGGCTCTGCAGCTCTGCTGCCATCCCTGCTGTCAATACCAGCCTTCCCAGGATGGTGCACTTTCCTCCTGTGGTGTGGTTCTCTTAGCAGGCTTTAAAAGTTTGAGAAATTGCATAAAAAAGGTAGGGCAGTGAGAACACATCATTTTCCACTGGTTTCATGTATCTTAGGAAAGAGATGACTAGAGAAAAACTTGAGTGCAGTTTTCCATAGCATTTTGTATGGCTGCTTTCAATGCATACCTCAGAAGGAGGCAGTGTCTTGCGGAAAATACATAATCCTGTCAAGCTACAGAGAGGAAAAGAAGAATAATTTTGCTTTTGCTTTACAGATCACTATAGCTCTGATGTCAAGAATAGCATAGTAACGTAGAAAAGTTCCTGAATTAAAGGGAAAGCAGTGTTTAACCCCCCAAATGAGATGTGCTCCTCATTTCTGACACGTCCCTCACTAAATCCTTGCCTCTAGAAGAGAGGTGGGAAGAAGGAGAACAGATTTTTAACTCCCAGTGTCTGGGATTGCCAGTGTTGGCCTCAGCTTCATCAGCTGATATCACAGGGGTCTGGGATATTTATACTAGGTGCAGAAGGAGGCAGAAGAGAAGCTCCCCATGAGCCCCAGCATCGAGTAACAAGTCAGTCCTTTGCAAACTTGCCTTGTTTAACCCTCAGTGGGGCACAGCCAAGAGCAGCACAGCGTGCCAGCCTGCAGGGAGGGAACTCAGTGGCAGCAGCAGGAGGAGGATTTTTTTTCTGGGCTTCCCTGAGGTCCCAGGTGTGGACTGGCTCATGGATTCCTGCAGGAGATTCCTTTTATTTCTGGCCATCCTCCCAGTCTCCTGGGGAGCAGCTGCAGCACACAACAGTTTTCTCAAAGCATGTGAGTGGCAGGCAGCCCTTGGCCAGCCCAGAGGAGCACATCTAGGTAAAAACTAACAAAGCTTGGTTTGGATGTTTGTGTTTCAGCTGGAAATTCCATCAAGGGCAAAAGGAACTCAAGGACTTCTCTGTCTTGGAGCTCCCCTGTCCTGGGCATCTAATGCCACTTTGTGCTGCAGGCAAGTGGTCTATGAAGAATGTGTGTGGCCTGATTCTGGTTGCTTATTGCTTCCTCTCTCTGGCAGAGCCCACTTTGGATCCATGGGCAGTGAGGTGGTACAGGGTGAGGACAATCAGGAAAGTGGGGGGTCATGTCTGCTTCCAGGAGGTGTTTTGGTAGTTTTTGGAAGTCTTTTTTACAAATACAGACATTTGCATAAACACAATGCCATGCTGAAAAGAAGAGCTATGTATGTGTCACCTCGGTGTATGTGACTGGACGCACAAAAAAAACAAGGTTCCTTGGTTGCATTAGGTGGCAACAGCTGGCAGGCAATCTCCTTATGTGAACCTAAAAATACTCATAGGTCAGGGCTCTGAAAGAAAAGAACCTTTTTCCCAGTCAGGCCTTTTTGTTCAAGAAGTAGATGAAAATATTTTCTTTTTTCTAGTGTTTAAATTACTGCACATAAAAGTCACCATAGTGAAGCATATTCCTCATCATTAAGCCTGAGGCACTGAGAAGATCCATCTTAGTGCTTTGGGAAGCTGCAGGTGGGTTCTTAGTAGGGATTTATGTCACCTGGAATGAGTAAACTGAGTCCTGCTAGTTGAACAGCTCAACAAGTTATCACCCACAACCTGCCCGAGAACTGAAGTGTCTTGCTATGGCTTGGCAAACTTAACACAGGTTTGAAATGATAAGAAAAAGTGTATCTGGTCTATTTTAACTTTTTTCTTTTGGGACCCTTTTGTTAGCTATTTTTCCTTCCAGTCCCATAAATGAGCCAGGCTCCAGTTTAGATTTGATCCACTCATTCATCTTGTAATAGCTAAGTCCCCTCCACATATGATGAATAGCCAGGGCTGGCCTGCTGTTCTGCCTCATCACCCCTTTTGGAGCACAACCTTTGCGAGGGATTTGAGGTGGGGTGGAGTCTGGTTTGTCAGGGAAGTGACTGCCTTCAGTTTTGCTTTATGGAAAAGAAAGGTGGAGAATGAGAAGGGACTGAATGTTATCGTCCCCCATCCCCACCCCACCCGCTGCTCGTGGGCTTTGTGCCTCCTTAGAAACCATGTATGTGACTCAGCCCCAGCAAACTCCAGAAGCTGGAGTGCTTGGTCATGAGATCCTTTTCCTTTCGTGCCCTCTCCAGAAGACACACACACATCCCAGACTGTGACTGTGTGTCCAGAAAGGCTGAGCTGGGCATGTCTCCAGAGGCAAGGCCAAGTTACACTTCAGGGGTGGAAGGCAATAAAGACTGAATAGTGTTTACCTTATGTTTCTCATTCACAGCCTGCCTTAAATCATTCGTAACAGGGGTGTGAGGGGAAGAGGGAGGATATTGGGATTGTGTGCAGCCTGAATGCCAAGAAGTGCTTTCGCCTTCCCTGGAGATGAGCTCTGCGGCTCTCTACAGGGTGTGATTGCTCATTTGGTAATGTGAACACAAGGAGCAGAAGCACAAGCACCCAGAACAGCAATAGCATTAGATCAGGGGATTTGGACTTCACTGTGGTCCCACACCCACATCAGGTACAAAAATACATGAGCATGCATTTTTTTTCATTTTCATTTTGCTTGAAAAAAGGAGAGGAATCACCATTTCTATCAAATAATCCACTTTTCAGGAAAGCAGCAGTGCTGCAAGCACCAGGACTACAGAACCAGACTTTCTGTGGAAGCCTGTGTGAGGTCTCTCATTTGGACTCTCTTTTATTGTGGTGGTGAAATGAAAGTAGGTGGCCCACTCCAAAGCAGGACATTGAAGCACTTCTCTTGTATAAAGAATTGTTAAAAAATAACCCACAGGCTAGGATCCAACTATATTACTTTGCACAACTACATTTCCCAGCATTTCCTTGACTCTGGCTCTGAGACAGCTTTTGCACGTGGGTGCACGTGTGTTCGTGGGAGTGATGCACAGAACAAACAGGTACCACCTTCTCTACCGCACTTTTGAGCCGATTTATTTAAAGGCTGATGCATAAACCCCAGCAACAGATGACAAATTTAGCATAAAAGCAAAGTGAAATCACCCTCAGGAACTTGCCAGTTTGACCATTTAGGAGTCTGAATGGGTATTGATTTGAGGGGAATATTCTAAAGTTTGCATTACCCTTTGAAAAGTGCTAATGTAGTTCTTGTCACTTTAAATTAACTTTAGATAAGAGGGACTGACAGAAACATGAAGATGTGTGAACTATATTTGACTGATATTCTGTCAAATATTGCATGGGGTTATGATCCACAACTTTTCCCATCTGCTGCTCAAACCTGAATCCTTGAATGCACAATGGATTAATTACCATATTTTGTTCTGATTTCACTTAGTAGTATAAAAGACAGTGAATGTTAAATGTACCCTTACCTGCCTTCTTTTTCTAAGGGTAAGGTGTATGAGGAGGGGCGGGGGGGATTCTTTAGCAATTTTTCACACCCGCTTATAATGATTTGCTAAGTGCACCTCTTCTCAAATAATTAGATTCTCAGAAGTTAACCAGAGTAACACAGCACTCAGAATTTCATTCACTCCTTTCCTTGGAGACTTTTTTCCCCCCTCAGTAATAAAAGGAACGAGCGCTGATGTAGCATGTTCCATCCGCTGCACTTTACAAGCAGCAGGATAATTACGTGAGGCTTTGCCATTCAGTATTATTGCAAAAGAATACGGCGTGGAGCAGTGGAGGTCAACACTTTTGACTGATGTTATGTTTCCTAGAAGGCCTGACATTGATTCCCCAGTACCACCTGCCCATCTGAAACCTCAGGCTGACACTCGGTAAACTAGCCTGCCCCTTTCTGCAGCTGGACACCCAGAAAGCTGGATGTCTTAAATTAAAGGCCCCTTTGAAAATAGAGGCAGTATTAACTTGCCAAAAATCCCCTAGTGTTTCAGTGACACAACTCAGAAGCCTTTAATAAAAACTCTTTTTGCCTTCTCACCTGCTTTTCTCCCAGTACTCTTTGGATGAGCTGAGTTATCTCGACTTCCGATTGAAGGAAATAACATCCACTTTAGTAGATAGACCGAAGAAGTAAACCCTGGCAATAGGCAGTTCTTTCACTTTGCAGTGTCCTTAACCCATTGTCCTGGTTTCCCAGAAACAGACCCGTGGGCCAGCCATGCAGGCAGGCCATGAGTGGCTCCAAGTCAGTTGGGAGATTTAGTCAGGGCAGCTGCCCAAGCTGGCTCACAGGTGTATCCCACAGCATTTAAATCAAGCTCATTATAAAAGGAGGGAGTGCAGTGAGGATGGAGCTCCTTTTTCTGGGTCTTCTTTTTCTTGGCCTTCTGTTCCTGCTGCTTCCAAAGGACCAGGTTTGTCTTAGTTTTGTTATTTCATTAAATCTGTTTCTACTTCAACCCATGGAGCTTCTCCCTTTTTTCCCCAATTCCCCTTCTCAGCTGGGGGGGGGGGGTCATTGGGTGATAGAACAACTGCTACAGTTTAGCCCCAGGTACAGGCTAAATGTAGACACCCATGTATCTCTTGAGTATTTTTTTTCTTTAAGAGGATACTGCACATTGCAGTGACATCCTGGGTTACAGTCTGGCACCACAGCACTGAACAGACAGGAAACATTTCTATGTGTGTCTTGTTGATTCTCCTATTCCTGTGCCAGTGAGAGAGTGTGGTTATGCAGAAATAAGCAAACTCGATGATGGTGTGAAAGGAAGATTGAACGTGTGAGAGTAGACAGACATGTAAGATAGAGTAACAAACCCATCTCTTATCACAGTGAAGTCCCTTCTGGAAGAACTTCATAATAATACACTTGGGAGTAACTGTGTACCCAGTCCTGTCTTTTATGTGTTTTGTCAGTTTTTGAGATTTAAGAATAACACTGCCTTTCTCCAGTACTAGAATGTTACATAGATTCCTTCAGACATATCTATAGCCATTCCTCTGTACATTATATTTTTTTGGTATTTTTTCCATGTCATTCTTCTTTCTTCAGTCGTCTTATGAAATCTCCAAGCTTTTATTTTTGGGGTTCTTTGCTTCTAGTTTCTTTCTTTGATTACTGAATGTGTGGCACAGCAAAGGAAAGTTCTACATAGGAAATACCTCTATTTGTTTGGGAAAAGTGTCTGTTATGAAGCTGCAAGCTTGTCCTTCATGTCTAGTTGCCTTTAATTCTGAGGGGTGAAGAGGATGGAGAAAATATTATGTGAGCCCAGGAAGGGGAAAAAAATGGGACATGAGATACTCTTGGAATATATTAACAAGTTCTCACTCTTTTTGGCTGGAAGTTAGTCCTCAGACAGTGTGGCCCTACCCTTTGCAATAGCAAGTAGTTAAATGGCTACCAACATTAGCAAGCATGTGGCTGGTAGCTACAAGACAGCTGAAGGGATCAATAACCTTTCAAATTGTGCTAAGAAGCACTCAGCTGATGATGTCATTCAACACCAGCAAATGTTTGGGTGGGATTTTCGAAAACACTAATTAAACTCACTCTGCTTCTGTTAAGTCAATCCTACTGAAAGCCAATGCCTTAAACTCTCTACTGGGGGTCAAAGGAGAAACCTCCTGTTTTAGTGCCGTTTTTTGTCTTCTCTTTGTCTAACCAGCATCTGGCCCAGTTTAGTAATTTTTGCTCTGAGTGATGTAAGGTCATTAGCAAAACATTAATGGGGACAAGGGTTGCAGCATTGGACCTCTATTTAGGGAATCTATTCCAAAAGGAAGAGGTATGATGTTTCTTTAGACCATCTTGCAAGTGACATAAAGATTAATGAGGGATAGACAAATGCCCTTGCTCCAAAGTCAGCAAAAAATAGAAGGTTCTGTTTAAACTTTTCAGAATGAATTACAGTCAGGTGCTGACTATCAAGAAAAGAAATGAAATCTGAGTTGAAAAGTCTGGAATAATTCTCTGGGTCTTTCCCCAAACCTGTCACTCTTTTCTGTGGTTATGAATATTAAGGGGTAACAGAATCCACACATTCTGAGCTTGTGAGGCAGGTTGGGGACTCAAAAAAGGATTACTTAAGAGCTGCAAAAGGTAGTTGGATATTTAGAAAATTCTGGTATTTCAACCTGATTAATGGATGTAGAATGGGAAAAATATTTTGAATTTTATACCTTTTCTAGAGTCCAGATTTACCTCATGGAGCTGGTAGGAGAAAGATCTCTGCTGCAAGCATCTTCATGCATATGATGAAGGCTAATAACTGGAATTTACAAACACAGTTTTTTATTTTAGTAAGGCAATTCAGCTCCATTTGAATTGTTTAGGCAAGATAATTTAATATTATATTCACATGTTATCTTGCAAAACTACAGACTGTGTATGTGTGGGTGCTACAAATGTTTGCCATGTGGAAAGAGGTCAGAACAGTTTCAGAAATGTTTAGTGGGGCAAATCAGAGGCAGGTAAGAATGAAAACCAAGTGATGATCTATTGTTGCTGCTTACTTTCAAAGCAAACTTTTGGAACACTGTAGACCAGCTCCCTGCTATGTTCCAGAATATGTTCTACAGTCTTGGCTCTTTTTTTAACCCTAGTTTTAAATAATTTTATAGTATTTGTAAATGTACAAATCCCGGGTGTTGCTGGCAGTGTATATCCTGAGTAAGTTTCAAGTGATTAAGTTTTGCTTTAAGGTGGAGTTAAGATATATTTCTCTATCTGCCAAGAGATATGGTCAAGTGCTGTACTGTTTGGAAAATACATTTTTAGCTGTCCTTATGTTGTAAAATATTTTGTGTCGTTTTCAGATGAACAATTGTTTTCTGTTTTAAAACAGTCAGCATTGTTGAATTCCATTTTCAAAGTACAAGTTATCATGGGAAACAAAAGATTATTCTCAGTTTACTAAACTCATAGGCAGCAATGACCCAGCCTGCCCAAGACCATGCATGCAAGTTTATACACAGAGAGCGAAACCCATAAATGCTCCCATAAATGACTTTGGAGAGAATTCTGAATATTTCTTTCCTTCCCTTCCCCTCTTGCCCCACAAAAGCAGTGTGCATCCTGACAAAAAAGAAACCACAGAATGTGCAGAATGTCATCAAGATCCTGGGGTCTGATTCCCACTAGTTTTACTGGGCTCAGTTTTGGGTACTTACTGCCCAGAAGACTACACAATAGGTTCATTCCTTCTCCCGAAAAAGCACAAAATGAGGCATTTCCTCTGCATGTTCCCCTGGCCCATCACAGGACACACAAAGCCTTCAGAGCTCAATACTTGCTGCTTACCCACAGCGATACTTGCTGGCTACTCATGCTGCATGCTCATTTAAACTCCACAGTCATGTGAACATTCATGAAACTGATTGAGTACAGGTGGTTTTTGCATTGGAAACATGTGAAAACATGTGTTTTCTATGTTTTTTATATGAAGGCCTGTGTCCAACAACCCAATTATTTTTATTTAAGTATTACATCACTCTTGCTAGCACAAGCAAAGTGCCAGCACCTGCTCTTTACTGGGCTCTCTAAGATTTTTTTCTGTCCTCACCTATCTTCCAAAATGAAGGGGGACCATTTTCACCCTGAAGGAATTTGCTGTGTGGTGTCCATCTGTGCTGCAGCAGAGGAGACTTGAGCCAATATAATCCTCAGTTATTTGGTTATTGAGGCTGACTGTACTAACTCATGCTACTGAGCTTGGGGCATCCATCTTAAGACCCATAAAGACATCCAAGAAGGAGTCGTTGCGCTTTTGCAACTACAAACCTTTCTATACCTCTCAACAGGGCTTTCTCCAGATGAGCTAATGGTCCCTCCTCTTTTAAAAACACTACAAAGGTAGGAACGATGATTTTTGTCAGCATCTTACGAAGAGAGAAATCTTAGGTAAAACAACATTATTTCCATTAGATGTTCTCTTGGTTTTCTGCAGCCACATTATTATTTGAAAGATTTTTCATACAAGGTCAGATGATGAGGAGGAATTTGTGACCTTATTCCTGCAACACCTGCTAGAGAACCCCAGACCTGACTCACAAGGTAGGGCAGAACTGTTGAGTAACAAGCAGCTTGCATGAAAGACTACAGAGGGAAACTGAACTATGACTTGTAGAAGGACCCACCCAACTCCTCAGTTTCCATTCTTCCTTTTCCAAATAGCACTGTGTCCATCATCGTTCTGCTCTTCTACCTGCAGTGACTCTGCAGTGTGCACCAGGCTCCCTCCTGTACCAGCCCTCATTGCCTTGTCCCACGCCCTGCCCTTGTTCCCAGTGACTCTTGCATTCATGCTATAACTTGTCTGCCCCTGAGCTTCATTACACTTGTCTTCCCTCAGTTTTTCAGACACCTTCCAGATCACCAAAAACTGAGTTGGTCATCTACAAAGAAGATAATTTCTCATCAGCTGTCAGACTTCATTCTTTGTTGTATCTCTTCAGCCCTTCTAGAAAGCTGTTGGTTCTCTTCATGCTCCACTCTCAGCATGACCATTAGCTCTTCTCTCCTGCTATAAAGTTGTTGCTAGTCTCCTGTCTGAATTGTCCCAAGATCCTTTGCCCTTGGCTCATGCATCAAACTTTCTCTGGTGGAAATCCTGTGATCAGGCTGACTTTGTCCGTAAAAAAATCCATTCTGTCCGTGCTCAGCCCTGATTTACACAAACTGAATGATGATACTGCTCCTCCTGCATGAGGACACCCTGACAACTGTCATCTAACTACATCTCAAAACATGTTTCACTTATATCAATTTTTTTCTCGCATAGGAGTTCACTGGTTTAGCTTCCACCTGTAACAATGAGTCTGAGCATCTCCTGTCAGTGTCCCTACTGACATCATCTCTTATTCCACCTTCAACCTCTTTGATCTGTCAAGTGCTTCCAATGCAGATAACCAGATTCCTCAGCTTAATGTAAGCCCACACTTGTTTTCTCTCTTTCCTCCTTCTGTCTTGTTCTTGAGCTATTTAATCTGTTTGATTTCAGCTACCATCTTTGATTCCCCTGATCCTTCTTTCTACTGTAGTTTATTTCCTTCTATTTAAGTTAAAATCTCATCATGTCTCTGTGTTATCTCTTTATGGTGTCCAATGTTCAGCACCAGCTGGACTTGTGCTGGACTACTCTTTCTTAATACCCTGCATCCAAGTTATCTTTGTTGACCCTTTCTGCATAACTTCTGAGATATGCCGCTCCGGACTAATTTACTTGTTGAAGCTCTTCTCATCTGATTGCAATACCCCTTTCTCTGGTTTAACCCTCTATATCTCTTCCTGTACTTATTCTGAATGGTTCTAATTTTTCCTCACATGGATCACATCAACTTTCTTTTTTCCTTCCTCCACTACTTCTCCTTATCTATTGTGGTGACAATAGATAAGGTAAGCAGCAGCTTACCTCTCCCTTCAGCACCCTTCAAGGTTTCCTCCCTCTCCACCCATTTCCTATTGTTTATTTCCTCAAAAACAGCTCTTGTTCCAGTTGGTCCAAGACGTTCATGTCCATAGCTGTACTTTCATGCCAGATGATACCCCCAGTTCTTGAGAAGAGCTCTGCATGTATGCTGCAAAGCTTCTGAGTTGTTCTTCAGAAATCTCTCTTAGAGCTCTCCTTTGATAGGATGACCACTGAGAAGTCACCTGCACTGAGGCCACTGTCCATCCCGTTGACACTCTAACTCTGTAGCTATCTTTTCACTCAGAACTGTAAACTCTTTTCTTTATTGTTATTCCTTGTTTGTGCAGAGCCTTTCACTCTGGGCTCCTAGTCCATGACTTCTAGAGTATATGTCAACGCACTCAAGTAACAGGGAACATGAATACTGCAACCAAGCCAAAGCTCTTGGAAATCTTTGTGAGTCAGGGTGTTCAGAATTTGAACCTAGCTCCAGCCACAAATTTTGCAGTTGGCCTGCAACTCTGCAAAAGCTTTGTGTAAAACTCATATTGGAACATCCTTGAAACTAAGGGGTGGTGTTGGAATCCGCATCCAAATTTCACAGCTGTAGGTCACCTCTCAAACACGGATATTTGGAAGACGGGGAGGACTGTGCTGTAAGCAGCTACATCGGTGATGAGATATTGCTGCTGTTTTTTGCCGTCTGTGTTTTTGAAATGCTTGCTACAAGGACAGCTGTGAGGCAGATGCCGTTCTGAGTTCAGATGTGGAATGTTACAGGGTCACTCTGCTTACCTTATCATAAAAGAGCATGCGTTTTTGTGCTCTTCATGTACTGGAAAACACATCCATGACAAATACTGTATTGTGTGCAACGGCTGGGGATGGGGGAGAAGAAGGGAAGGGTATCTTGTCCTTAGGGCCTGCTGGTGCTAGGCACCACAAAAGAAAGCGCTGTTTGTCAGCCACACACAGAGATACAGGCCCCAGTGTAAGGCACCTGCAGCAGCTTAAGGATGGCCCCATGCGTGTGTAGTTGTGTACCAGGGGCTGAAGTTTCTTGCCTGCCACGCAGAGACAGCAGGAGTGGTGGAGGTAGGCTATTGCAGCAGGGAATCTGGGGAGTGCACAGCCTGATGACATGGGGTGAGGGATTCTCTGATGCTTTTACAGGATGTCTGCAAGAGGCAGAATATAGTGTGGTCCTAGACTTTGTTCTGTATTGGTACGCACATGAAAAATGATATATCCTGAAGTGGTGATGGGGGGATAGTTGCATTACAGGATGTTGATGCTGCTGTTACCCAGCTGAGCAAAGTGAGAGTTTGAATCTGGAAACTGGATCTTGAGTACAGAGGGAGCAGAAGGTGCTCAGAGATGGGATAAAGGCCAGTGGAGATGTACTGAGACTTGGGGAGCATAATATGGGACAGAATGATAAAAAGCAAGTAGGTTTGAAGCCTAATGAGACATGGCAGGAGGTGGCAGAACTAGAAAGTGGTGAGGAATCCTGAACAAGGAAATCTGTGCTGGAAGGTGGGAGCTCATGCAGGGCTGGAGTCTGCTGGCAGGGGAGCTGGGCCGCTGGGGCCACGGGATGGCATGGTGAGGAGAGGCTGGTAGCAGGGACAAAGTTAGGTCAGGGAGAAGGGGAGAGAGGCAGAAAAGGAGGCATGAAAAACCCAGAAAGGAGAGCTGCAGAGAGGGTTTTTTTCCCACCCGGCTCTTCAGGCTTGAGAGCTTATTCATAGTGTAGAAAACCTTTGCCTTTTACTTCCCTGTGTCTTTCTTCTCAGTGTCTCTGCATCTTGGAAAATTGGGCTGAGCTATGTGAGGGAGGATAAGAGAGAGAGGATGGAAGAAGTCTTACAGCATTGGAATCCCACCAACTTGTCTGGGCAGCTGTTACTGCTGATTATGTATGCTATATTCATGCATGCTACATTTCCCATGTTAGCTACATGGTTTGGAGCCTGCAGTTGCAGACAAAGGTTTTGGGCTGTGTTCTTTCAACTTCCTGGCCTGTGCAGTTTGTTACAGGAACAGCTACAGATTCTAAGGCGCAGAAAGAGTGAGAATAGAGACTCGTACCTGCATGCTTGTCTACCTAATAGATCTGTCTACCCTTTGTACTTATATCGTTTCCTTCATGGTAGGGTTTCTGCACCTGTATAAGTTGAACACCGAACACACTCGGCACAGGCATGAATATGGAAACATTGCCCACCGCCACATTTGTGCACACAGTTGCCAAGACAAATAGAGGATCGTATCCTGCTGCTATTCAGTGCACAGAACTCATATTAGGAGTCAACTAGAGTTCTGCATTAAAAAAAAATCAATGGAAAGATTTGACCCCTTTCAAATGCAGCAGTCTTGGTATAAATTGTTGTGCACAGAAGATAAACCCCACATTTTTTCCTGACTATCCTTTTTGCTAGCATGTCCTTTGGAATGTGCTTTTTCACCCCCCTGTATTTAACTAGCATCACAAGATGGTTTTCCATAAAGGCACAGTAAAATCATCTAGGGTGGGGATGCCTAGTTGGTTTTTGGGTTTTTTTAAACAGACTTTTAAATATTATTGTTCATTATTTGCATGTGAGCTTTCCACATGCTATATTTTAAATTATATTAGAAAAATTCAGCAATCAAGGTGTTATTAAATGTATGGGTATACCATCATTACACCTACAGGTAAAAATCACTGTCTGAAATCACCTCAGAGGGATGTGGACTGAAAGAAACTGCTAGTTTGGCTGGTGGTTTAGAGGATGTTCTATTGCTGAGCTACTAAATAAATCCCCTTTTGCCCTGCACTGCCTCCAGCAAGCCCTTAGCCTTCCGCACTCTGTCTTCCCCACACTGGTTCTCTATTTTTCCTCATAATCTCAGCCCTGATTCTCTTTTTCCCATTCTTCTGAATGTTGAAGTCATGACCTTTGTGGTTTATAGGCCACAAGAGACTGAGCTAAATGTGTTAGCACAGAGTCAAAACAAGTAATAGCTGGCCAATTAAATTAATAATCCATATTGTTACAATGTTTAACCACGGCTGTTTCCTCAGTGGTCTGTTTAAATCACAGCCAAGTCCTGACCTATTAAAATGAATAACTGGAATTATGAGAAACTCCATTTAATAAACACAGCAAGAAACGCAACACAATCGGTATGAAATATTTATTACCACTTTAAGCAGCAGCTAGTTGAGATTTAAGATTGGATTAATGAAGGAGTTTTAATTTCTGGCTAAGGGTAGAAAGCTTAAACCTGGAACATTTCCTCAATTTCCTGGTATGGCTTTGCAATGGGCAAGATTTGAGATGGGACCATACGATTCGATTCATGCTTTCCCCTTGCAGAGCTCTCTCCAGACACGTTCGATGCAGGAGGAGATCAAAGCAAGCAGGCTCCAGACAAGTGGCTCAAGTGGCTTGAAAAAACTCGGGGGAATAAGGGCTGGAGCACTAGACATGAGCCTTTGGATTTTAAAATGAGCACTCCTGCCAACCGCCATCCTATGGAGAGCAATGCTAATGGATGGCTGGTACATTCCCAGTGACAACAGCTCGTGTGCACGCATTTTTTTGCAGTATGTCTCAGGGCTAGAGGAGGGGAGAGAAAAATATCTTCTCTCTGAAATTTGTCAGACAAAATCTCAAGCTGGGAGCAAACCCTTATTGTTTCAAATGGCCCAAGTATTATTTTTCTTAAGTGCAGAACTACCAAGGTTTTGCTGTTTTTATTCACACTGCACGTTCATCTTAGGGTTTGTCCACTCAACGCAAAAGCAACTGTTCTTCTTTGATAAAAATTAAAATGTTGCCAGGGTTGAAAAATTGTCTACCCTGCCCAAGCTCAAATGGGAATATACTTTTTTCCTTTTGTTTTCTGCTCCTTCTGATGTAGTAATGCTGAGCAGGTTAATAACATGCAAATCCTGGCACAATGTAGCTGTTTGGAGGTACCATGTCAAGGGGCCATGTAATAATTGCTCCAGGCTACACAGACACCTGGAGCATCATCTCTGCCACGATGGATCCTTCCCATCATTTCCACCATAATGGTTCCACACCATAAATTGTCATGATCCATCAGAAAGGCTCTGATGCATTAAGCCACTGCCCTAATTTGAGTAAATACAGGCTGATGCCATTGCCTCCAAGGATCTCATTTTCAGTGTGTGTTGTGATGATACCAAGAATCACACACATTTTGTGTTCCACTCCCTCTCTTGATTCTTAATGGATAGACCCAGCCTGAGGGCTGGAGAGGCAGAAGGCTTTTGCACAGCTATGGACAGTGGTGCCGTGGAGGAAGCCAGCTCTTCCATGCTCTTCCTATTATACATTTGAGCCTGAAGCTGGCAGGACCTGTGACTCAGGGTAGTACAGTTCTAACACCCATTCAGCCACATGGATAAGACTGGCCAGCAGAACCCTTCACCTCTTATGCTGGCAGCCTCAGCTATGACCCTATATCAATGACTCTTTCATTTGCACAAGGTGGTAGACAAGCATTTCATCGTGTTCTCATTACGTGTTTATCTCATACATAGAACCACTCAGCTGAGGGATTTCTCCTGGCCATTGTTGCCCCATTCAAGCCAGCTGAAGATTTCTGCAGTGCAGCACTAGACTGCAGAGATGGAGTGAAGTCTGAATGCTGGCCTTGCTCAGCCTCTGCAAAACACAGCAGCCAAGAGGAAAAGCGAGCAGGTGATGCCCTGGTGATCACTAGATAGCCAATGGCAAAGACAGGATGGATCCCCAAATTTCTGGGATCTGCTTCTTCTTCGTCTTGGGAAATGTGTTCACATGATTGCATTAACTTGGGATATTCCCACTGCTTTAAATCTGCACTGGGTCTTCTTTTTTTTTTTTTTTAGCTGGCTTCCAGTGTTGTAAATATCATCACTTCTCTGCATTGTTAGGTAAGTAGTTCTGTTTCCCCATGTGGTTTTTTTTGTGTAAGGACATCTCCTAAACTGTAAGAAATTAAAGAAATTTCTGTGGGCCTAAGGGAATGAGCTTCCTCCTTTGTGAGAAAATGGCACCTCAGGCTCTTCCCTCTACTGTCTTTTGTAAACATCCTCGTGCCGCGAGTGCTACCGTGCTCACGCGCAGGATACGCAGCACACACGGCATGCAGCAGCGGCGTGTCTCCTGAAATGCATAGCAAGTTACTTATGCCCTGAACTGTACGCAAAAACTAGCGTGAATGGTATGACATGGCTTGGCTAGTTCTTCAGTGTCCCAGGCTTATGCCTGGTACAACTGGGGGACAGCCCTGACACCAGAAGTGAACTTTGGCTCAGGAAGTTGCTCCAGAGTGCATCTGAGCTAGCTGCCTGTCAGAGAGAGAAACTGTGGCAAGTTTTTAGCCAGAGGCTGGCATGGGCAAGCCCCACTGCCCTGATAGCCCACATGCTCAGCTTGTGGGAATCCCACAAATATCTGCCAGCCAGGATCAGAAATTAAATTTTTGGTACTTTGTGTTATCTTGCTCCACTTCTCTTGGTTTATTCTGTGTTTTTCTTTCTGAACCTTTAGGGTCCATTTCATGTTGTTGAATCTTGTTGTTCTTTCTATGGTTTCCTTCAAGGCTCTCTCCAGAAAGAGGAAGGGCACAATTATCTGAGAGGTTAAAACAGAACATTTCTTTGACATCACGTTGCCTCATCTTGTTTTCCCAGGTTTCTCTCCTCTTGTAGCAAGTTCAGGTCCTCAGAAAGCCCTTTTAAGTTGCTTACATACCCTATATGTAAATTTTAATCTGAGTTTATGTACCTGCTCCCAGCTGCATCTCAGCCTTCTCTGATCATCTCTCCCTGCCCTCAGTCTCCTGCATGGCTGCTCTGAGTGCTCCCTCCCCAGTTTCAGACGGAATGAGGCAAGGCCAACTGAGCAGTCTAAATGTTGTGACCTTCTTTGGTGGCCTTGCTCCAGCTGGCACGGGTGCTGGGGGGCTCCCACTAGCGTTTTAGGTCCTGTAGGTGTTTGTCCTGTATGCTACAGTTGTACCCACTTGGTCCCTGTGACCCCTCACTAGTATGATAAATGTCCCAGGCAGATGAAGGGACTTTCCCAAGACTTTGCACTGGACACGGCAGCCTGGGACCTCCCTTGTCTCAGAGTCTCTTCCACAGTCATGTGAGCCATGATCTCTAGCAGACCTACAGGGAATTATATATACAGGTCAGATTTCTTGGAAGCCAGAAATTGATGTTTTCATTTAGGCTTTTAGCAGAATTACCAGGGGAAATGAGAATCCACTGGGCTACCTTGCAGGGAAATACATGTGTAAATTTTCCCTGAGCAAAACTCCTGTCTAAGCTAGGGTAGTTTTTCTCAGTTTCTCCTTGCTGCTCACACTGAGCATCTTCCACTACAGCCCATTGTACAGTGCAGCATCGCAAGTACCCATGCAGAAGCTGCTGGTGCCTTCAACACGATATTTTAGAAATCCCATGTCAATAGAGTTGTGGGTCAAGATGCTTAAAATATCTGTGGTGGCTGCAATGGGGTCTCCTAATGCTGGACATCCCCAGGGAGCTGAGACGGTGTCAGCAGCAGGAAAGATGTCCTGCAGAATTGCTCTGGAGTGGGGAGGGAGCCTGGAAACTCTGCCTGGCCACATTGGCACTGTGCAAGTCAGCCCAGAGGAAAGCTGCTCTGAAGTTTAATGAAGAAAATGATTGGGCTCCTTCTATGGTGATCAGTGGACATTGGCAGCAAGGCAGAAGCAGGAGTGGACATTGGCAGCAAGGCAGAAGCAGGTCCTGTGCTTGATTGTTGAATCATTTTTCTAAGATGATAGAAAAAGCACCTGGTGTTGGCCATGGTGTTGGTCTCTAAGCCAGTACGATGCTATACAGCACCTCAGTGGAGGACCAGTCATGCAGCAACCTGAATTTATTCTGTGTCTTTTTTCTCCCGGTCATCCTTCAGTGATTTTTTCCTTTGCTTTAGTATGAAATTTCTAGGAAAGCAAAGTTTGCCTGATTCAAGTTGGATAAGAAGTGTTGCAGAGCCCTTGCTAGCAGCTGCTTGTTCTGGTTTGCTTGTTGCAAATGAGCTTAATGGAAACAAAAAAGGCAGGTCAGAGAAAGAAAAAAAAAAAAAAAAAAAAAGAAAGAAAAACTGTAAAAAGTAATGAAAAAATTAATCAGACCCACATAATTTAAAGACAAATATTGCTATTTAATTCTACTGTTCTCTTTTGGAGTGTGATAACATAGATGTTGTTATTTTTAAAAGGAAGTGGTATGACATCCCATTTAATTTCCTCTGAAACAAGACAATATGGCTTACCAAATATAGTCTGACAAAGAAAAATAGAAATTTCCTGATCAAAGATCCAAGAGTGCAGTGCTCCACCTTAAATCCCTCCCACCTATTAGGCCCCCCTTTAGACAAGACAGAGAAACAAATTTCTCACACATCAATGATGCCTCCATAATCAATTTCAAATAGCCCCTTGCATAGGGATGCAAATCTTAGCTTTCTCTTAATAAAGCATTTTAGAAGATGGATGTACTGATCTGATATTATTAAACGAAAAGTGGTCTCTTTTTAATCTAGAGATGCAGGGGCGTTAGTTACAGAGTGAATCAAAGGCCTGGTCTCTTTCTCTTCCTAATTATCAATAGTGTTTTATAATCTTATTAATATTGATACACAGTATACTGAAGATCTGTTAACGTATAATGTATGTGGAGGATAATTAACGAGATCCGAGTCAGATCAATCGCCTATTTGACAGCAAACGGTGTGTGGCTTATAAATTATACATATGCTAGGTATGGCTAGAAATGTTTAAAGTTTCAGTCCAATCCTTCCAGTACAGCACTGGGAAAACTGATGAACTTAAAGGCACAGTCCCTTGCCTGTTAGGTTTATACTGTACACTCAGAGGAATAACTCTTATTTAAAAATCAAAGAGTTCCATTAACTGCCAAGATCTCAAAGCAGCACAGAAAACACACCTTCTCCTTGTGAAGTGCAGCTAAACAAAAGGCAAAATCTTGTAAGAAAAAGAGTGATTAATAAAAGTGAGGTAATTTTCCTTTTGATTTCTGAGAGGAGATAGCATGCAAGATGTTCCAAATGACAGAAATGATCCCACATCTTCACACTGGCCTTTAACAAGGTTAGACTTGCTAGTGCAGTAAATACAATTAATAATCCCAATTAATATTGCATGTTTTGGTAGGTTTGAGAGCATGAAAGCTTTCCACAGATTACTCTTCGCTCCCCAAAGCAGACGTGGCGTGATGAGACGAAGGGATGGAAATGTGGAAATAAAACTTTCCTCTTTTGTTGTTGCAGAGCTCATGATAAGCATGGGGCCGAGATGAAAGGAGATGTCAGGTTTAACAAAAATAACATATTATTATTATTAATAATTTACCTCAGGGGTACGACCCAGTGCAATAATGACTGCTCGAGGCTGTGAAACTTCACCAATGTTGTTTTGGTGAAGCCTGTTGGCTCAGGCTTGCTCAGCTTTTCCACTTTAGACCTTGAGGCAAGTTCAGCCATGGTGTGAGGAGATGTGACTCCCAAGGTGGAGAGACTGCATCAGTCCCTTGTGTTTCATGTAGGAAGACTTGAATTAGATTAACTAGCTAGAAATTCAGCTTCCCCTGGAATCAAACTTCTACTGATGTCAGTGGGAGTTTTGCTTGAGGGAATATGTACGTAGTGCCATGCCAGATCATGCCTGAGATAGAATGTACTTCATCCAGTGCCCTCTCTGACAGGAATCAGCACTCAATGTTTGGGAGAAAGACATAAGCTGGGGCTGCACTCAGCCACAGTGTGGATAAATTTCCTCCACAGCATGTCGCAGACTATGTTCACCATTGGGCAATGCAGCGGGGACAGAGTTGGTGGCTGCATGCAGTCATCTTTGTTGCTCTCAACAGCACATAACTCGCAAACCTGCCTCACATGAAACTTCTCAATAGGTATCTTTGGGTCAGAACCAGCAAGATCTTGTTTCACCTTATGTCTAAAAGCAAATGGTTTATCCACAAAGACAGACTTAGTGGGGTTTTTTTTGTTTTGTTTTCCTTTCCTTTTTTTTTCTTTCCCCCCCTGCCCACAAACTACTATACAAGCTGTATGCCTGTACAAATACCCCTCTTTTTTTGAAGCAAGCCAAGTGCTCTTAGTGGCACCTGTGACAACATGACAGGCACCAAACTTGTCCCTAAACACAGCCTTTTTTGAAGCTAGAGATTCAAATCCACCCAATTTACTCCTGGAAACCCAATGAACCTCAACAGCATTACCTGAAAACCAGTTTGCACAAGCTGACTGTAATTAAGCCTTTAACATATGACTATGTGTGAGCTTGTGCTTGTTGCAACAGAAGCCCTGATGGGCAGACAGGAGCCCCACGTGGGCTACTGGTAACAATACCTGGATACTGCAGAACTGCCTGATGGAGACTCCCAGGATTAACAAAGCTTTTCTTGAGTCATCCTTTGTACAGCCCTTGTAGGGCCATCTCAATCAAAGTGGCCAGCCCGCCTGTGGTGTGGCAAGTAAAAGATTTGCCTTGTTAAGGTAAGTGGAGGAAAATTGTTCTGCACTATGCCAGGTGAAGTGTTAAATACAGGCTCCGTCACAGGGAAGGACAGGAAAGGCTTGCTAGATTACAAAGGCCATTACTTAATGGCCTTGCCATCCCTTGAGCCAAGGTATAAATTATTTAAATTATAATATTATGCCCTCTCCCCTGAGAGGTTCACAGGGCTCCGCTAGCATGAATGAGTGAACGCTCATAGCCTCCAGATGAGGCAGCCATGGCACATGGGAACTTGGGTCGAAGTGCTCAAAATGGCTGTAACTTTAGAAAAATGGATCCCAAGCTGAAAGCAGCAACAGTTTTGATACAAGTGAATTCCTAGCAGTCTCTCAAGATGAGTCAGTAGCTAAATCAGGTAAAACTGCTCTGGTCTCCTGACTCTCCCGCACTGTGTTTGAACCATTAGACTCATGCTTCCTTTTGTCCATTAGTGGCTTCATTTCTGTCTCATAGCATTAATTCAGGTTATGCTGCTTGCAGTGTTCCATATAAATGAGTTTAAGACCACACAGGTTCACAGGAACTGGTGCGGTCAGGAAATGCTATTCTCTCTCACACACCTTCTCACGAAGGATCTACCCTAAGATTTTTAATTGTGTCCTGTTCCCTTGATCAAGTTACTGGGGTGGTCTCTGCCTGGACATAGTCTGGGCTTACCTGTCCTCTCAGCTTACTTTCCTGTCATGGTCTCCAAGTTGCCTTCATTCCCATTTTACACTTATCTTTTTCATTTCATTTTCTTGACACAGTTTAGCCTTGGTTAACTATATTGAAATAATATGTCAAAAATATTCTTAACTGTAGGTCAAAACTGCTTCTCCAGTTAAGTGCTCTAATCATGTGTCTTTGAATCTTTCTCAATGGAAAGTTGAGATCAGAAGTCTCCTCTTTTCCCTCAGACAGGGGTATCCATCCACAATTTTCAAGTGAAAAAAAAAAAAAAATAATCATGAGCTAATTTTTCAAACTCAGACCCTTGAAGGAAAGACTAAAGTATCCTATTTGGATATTCACTGGCTAATGCCAGTCCAGGAACCTGTCTTTAAACACCATTCTGTGACACAAAACACAATGAATTAACGTTAAAGATATCAGGAAAGTTGAGGTACAAATCAGCTACAGGAAGGAACAAATTAACAGTAAGAAGGAAGCAGCAAGTTCAGATAGCGGGGAGCTGTGCTGGTTTGCAATGCCTGGAATGAAGATGTCCCCCTCCTCTCTAAAACAAGCTCCAGCACACCCATGGGTTAGGCTTGTCTCATACCAAAAGGCTGTGAGATTTATGGGCTAACCAGCATCAGCCTGAGGCCATGCAAACACAGCTATTAGATCATATTTTGGAGAGCTAATTTCACAACACTTGAGTTTTTTCATGCAAAATTGAGGATGCATATGCATTTTACAGTGCTTTTGGCTATAAAGTCAGCCTGGGAGCAGGGAGGCCTGGTTACCACAGTTCAGCAAGGACAGCTGAGCTGGACCACTCTTCCCACCAGCCTGGGAAACCTTCCCCATGATGGAGACTTGGTAGGTCAAAATTGGAGGTGATGGGGTCAGACTCTGCTCCTCACCCCCAAGGGTGAGATTTGGAGAAGCAGCCAGCAGCCCGCCTCCCTGCCTGGGCTGGGAGTGGCTTGGGAAGCTCCTAGCACCATCCCAAACTTGAAGTCATCAGCTGTCCAGGAGGAGCTTTGAGGGCCAAAGAGGTCAGCTGAGCAGTGCTTTTTCTTCCCTGGCCCACTCCTCCCTACACTCTTCTTTTGCCTGCTCTAAATTGCAGTTTGATGCTCATTACCAAGTCAGTCAGTGTTAACGAGCAAGGAAGAGGAGAGCATTGAGTGCATGGAGGCAGAGAGGGGAGGCAAAGGCTGCAAGGAGATGGCACCACCACACCATCTCTGAGAGGTGGGTGCTGAACGACAAGCGTGTTGTGTTCAACAGCTTCCTTGTATACACTACCTTGTCACCTATGGGCTCTCCTCTCTCCATGTAGCCCCCCAAAACACAAGGGCAAACAGAGAGGAGTAAGTGTGGAGCCTGGGGCAGCTGGGTACAAAGGGAGGAGGTGCAAGGGCTGCAGCCACCCCAAAGTCCCTACACTGCCAGAGGAGGACTCATCATCTGTGAAGCACAGCAGCCTGTGAGGATGCTCTTTCCTCAGCTAAACCACACTGAACTGTCTCTGAGTCCCATGGCTTGTCAAGGTTTTGTCAGAGGATGTCAAAGCACCAGTGTGACAGTCTGCATCCTACCTCTAGGCACCCCAATTTATATTCCAGTGCCTTTCTCAGTGGTTTGTGATAATATGCCAGATCTTACACCAGAGCGGCTGTGGCCCTGGCATATTTCCCTTTCTGCCAACTGTCATGAGTGGAGGTGGGAATGGGGAAGCCTTCATCAGCCAACACCACACCAGTGAGAGCAAGGTACGTAGGACTCCGAGACTGCCCCTGCTGGACTCCGCTTTCACATCATTGGTTTGTTTAGGTCAAATTGGTGCAGCTTCCTGGTGCATATAAATCCTTAGGGATTTTGATTTAAGTCTTTTAAGGTTGAAGCATTTTCCCCTCCCTAAAGAAACACCGTTTTACAGTGAGATAAGTTTAATGGGGAGTCGATAAAGAGGAGTTAGGCACCTTGGCAATATCCAAGGGTAAAACACAGGTAGTAAATGGTTTGTAGATTGCATCATTTCCTGGAGCCCTTGGACAGAGTGTCTTTACATCTTCTTGGGTTCAAGCATGCCTACAATTTTATCAAAAGTCAGAATATGTTTTTAAGGGGCTCTGCATAGCCTGGAGCACTGACATATGAACAGAGAAAGACATGCTTTTCAGAGAAGAGGTGCATGTCCTGGCTGCAGTCTGGAGGCTGACCCATCATCTCACGGTATTTCATGCCCTGCACTCTGCATTGACTTCGGAGGAAATTACAAGCACTAGCCTCCTTCATACAGAGATATTCTACAGTCAGCCTGGCCTGCTCTGGCAAATGCTAGCAGAGTGTATTAAAGATCCATACCTTTCCCCCAGCTAGTGCAGTTAACTAAGAAGCTTTACTTACTGAGTAAAGCTAGAATTTTACAAAAAGCTCATTTCCCAAGTAGGCAGCAAAGGAAAAGAGCAGAAATTTTAAAGGCCTCAGCACCCTGGGTGCTCACTGAAAACTAAGTCCTTTTGAGAATCTGACTGTTAAGGTGTCACCATGGGAGTTAGCAGAAGCATTGAGCACTTGAGAAAAACAGACCAGAGTTTCGTTGCCTGCAGGTATACTTACCTAGACTTTCTTTCTTAGGATAAGACTTCAAGAGAAAGTGGCTCTAACATAGTGGCTTGCTGCTCTCTCCTTTCTTCCCCCTCCCTTCTCACTCTTCAGTCAGGCAGTTCAGCTCACTCAACCGCTGGAAAACTATTCACATTTTTTGCCAGTTGAGTTTTCTACCCTGTGGTGGGCTGTTTCAAAGCAGTGCTGAGCCTGATGCAAGGGACGTGGTGCACAGGAAGGAGAGGTGGTGTCAGGAAAACCCTCTAAGGTGGGCTCAGCCATCTGCTGAAAGTCCACACTGCTGATCCCACCAAAGCGATGTGAACCAGCACCGCTGCCCAGACGGATGGCCATGGCAGCTCTGGTAGCAGCTGAACTGCTCTGAAAAGATGGCATAGGTTTTGGGTGCTTGAAATCTTTTGAAAAGCTCGCACTAGCAGAGAAAGAAGGAAAGTGTCAAGTCAAGTTGGCCTAATACCACTTTAAAATCATATTGTAGCCACTTGTGTACAGTACAGACACTGTTTTGTTTTCTTTCTTTAGGTAGCTGTGGGCTTAAGGGTAGATCAATTGTTCTCTGACTTTAAATTTGCACAGAACCAAAAGAATGATTTTTCCATTCACTTTCTAGATGCCTTATTTTAGCACAAGATGCCAATAGCCCACAGAGGCTTCATGCTAACTAAACAAAAGCAATTCCTCTCTTACTAACAAGCCCAGCAATCTAGAAGTTGAGCCCTCTTTTTCTATCTGTTTACCACTCTTTTAATCCTCCTCCCCATCTTTTCAAATCCTTGAGGGAAACAGATGAGCTTTAAGCACGCCCCGGAGGTCGCTGTAGATGTATGTTTGTACACACACATTCACAGGAACCTTTGCACTTCACTAATCCATGAGGTCATGATAAGCCTACAAACACCAGCCTCCTTGCCCCTCAGCAAAGATTTATTAGTCTATGCAGAGTGAAGACACTATTGTTAAGACTACATTGACCTCTTGAAAGGTATTATAGAATATTCACTCATCTCCCGTGAAGTATTATCATAAATAAATGGAGGTACATAAATGAATGAAGTACATTTCATGTCATAATACATAAATTCATTTGCTTCACAAATTGCAGGACTCGCTGTAACCAGCTGACTCATTGAAAAACGCAATACAGTTTTGGAAGATAAGCTGCGTAAGTAAAAAATTATGTATTACACACGCAGATACTGAGTTACTAAACATAATGCACGTATCAAAATGCTATCTGTGTAATAATTGCAAAGCCACAGATAAATCATTATATCATGCACCTTTGCCTTCATGTGTTTCGCTGTTCAGCAAGGTTCAATCTTATCCCTGTACAATTTACCAGCATTGGAGCTTTCATGGGAATCAGTGAGAAAATGCACTTAAATTTAAGGGGGGGCAGAATGCGAGTGAGCCCTTCAAAGCCCTCAAATGGCACAGCTAAAAACAGATTTTTTTCAAACCTGCCACAGGATTAAGAACCATAATCCCCTAAATTTCTAGCAGAAAAAAATGTACACATATATTGTGATATCAATGCAATGAATTTGTGAGTCCTACAGTACAACACTGCTTGAATTTTTTTCCATTTATACAACAACTTTGGCCAACTCACTTGGACTTGCCAGCTAAAGTCCTGAAAGCACTTAAGCTTATGTCTATTTTTCACTTCTGTGGCTAATCCTTTTGAAGTTTTGGGATCTAGTTGTTGTTGTAAAGCAGAGCATCTGCATAGGAAGAAGGTCTAATCATTTATGAGACAACCAACAAGAGCTTTGTACCACTAGAAGATGAAGATACCAAGCTGTTTTTGAGGGTAGTCAGACACTGAAAGAAGAGACAGAGACTGTGGCACCTTCATCCTTGGAAATAGCCAACCCCCAGGCAACCTGCTGTAGCTGACCCTGCTCTGAGCTGGGGGGGTTGGAGTGGACGATCTCCAGAGGTGCCCATTCAGTGATGATGTGATCTGCCTGTGCTTTAGAAGCAGAGATTAACATTGTGTATGCTAAAAACTGCTGCAGTGTTACATGTAGCTTAATAATGTGATGAGAATGGTGTAACATATGCTGTGATGTTTCTCTCCTTTTAAAGTCAGTGTTTGATATACGGCTGTTAGAAAGTGATTTTTTTTTTAAGTCAACACACTCTCTCAAATACATTTCTTGGGCTTTTTAGATCTCTCTTTTCTTAATGCGCTCAAATGCTAAGCACCATTCCAAATTCATGTCAATATATCTATTGACATCTTTCTTGCTGTTTTCCTCTTCTTCTATTCTCCGTGGTATCAGCCTTGCCAACTGCTCCTGAGATCTTTGGTTATGATCTAGCAAAGCCCTTAAGCACATGCCTAACTTTAAGAATGCAAACAGTCTTTGTGAATTCAGCAGGACATTTCCTTTAACTGCTTTGCTGGGTTGGCGCCAAAGTGCTCAGTGCTCTACATACAGATTGAAATATAATAATTCACACACAGTTAGTTAGAAAATCACTGCAGAGTGCAAAATAAATTGGAACAGATTTTTCCCAGTCCTTGGCCATGAAACACTACAAAATTCTACCAGCTCTGAATATAGTTTATAAATTAATGGAATTCAATTCATCAACATATGTCATGGAAAATATCTGGTTTATACACAAAGTTACTTTCACATGCACATTTTTTTCTTTCCCTCCCTCTCTCTCAAACACACAGACACACGTGCACACACACTCATGAGACTTAAACCTGCTTGACTCTGTTTCTTATGAACTGTGTTCCTCAGCAAATGTCATAACTTATAGCTTCTTCTAAAGTTCAGAAAACCTGCACAAATTGCTAGGTAAAAGTTCATGATACTTTAAAGCTCTTAAAAGACATTTTGGGGGGAGCTGTACAAAAGTTTACCAGCCATCTGCAGATAAGCACAAACAAGGCAGAGATGCAAACACGAGACCAGCCTAGCAGAGTCAGGCCAAAGGTCTGAGTTCTTGCTCTACCCGGTGCCCAGATAAGGGCACAAGAACAGGGCAAATGTATCATGGCAAATATCCCAAGTTTATTCACTCAGCTTCCAGCAACTTGCGGCTCAGGTCTTCCCCAGTCAGAAGCAGTATACCAATATTTACTAGTACAACCATTTAAAAAATGTTTTTAATTTCATTATTTTATCTAGTCTTTTTTTTTTAAAATCTGTGCAGACTTCTGGCATTCACAAAATCCTGTGGCAAGGAGTTTCACAACTTAATCCAGCCTGTGAAGGAGTGCCACCAAACTCTTGCGGTTTGTTGTGAACACACTACTTGATTGCTGTTGTCTCTCATACAAGAACTAAGGGCAGCAAATGAAACAGCAGTTTGTTACTCACCTTCCCCATGCTATTCACGATTTTATGTTCTCCTGTAACATCCCCATTCTGCCAGCTCTTTTCTTAGCTGAAAAATCCTCCCTCATTTAACCATTCCCCTGTAACATTCTTTGTAAGATGTGTTGGAGGAGGCAAGCTGCCTGCTTCAACAATGTGCTTCTAGGGGAATTTGAACTCCCAGGCTAACGAGACCTGGACCAAGAGATTTTGCCAAGTTGTGATTGCTTAAACTTTTGCACTGTGGTAATGAACAGCTCTTCGTGCATCTACTAGAGTCTGTACGCAGCTAGTTGTGAGATGTAAAATACTGTCATATATGAATGGCGAAAGCAAACCCTCCTTTTTTTTTACTGCTAAAATGAGAGAGCTTTTAAGTGAACAAAAATTTCTCAAAAGTGGTTCTGTGAAGCGTTTTGCTGGCTCTAATAACCAGAGCTTGTGTCTCAATTTTTAATCATTTGAGACACAGCAGTGGAAGATTGAATGGTGAAGGTGAGGCGAGTCTCTTCCTTGACATATTTACTTCAAACTTTCTTTGTGGGTTTTTGCATGGTTTGAATGTGTGTTTGAGTTCATTGTATGCTTCTAAGGTTTAGGCAAAAGAACTGGTCAACAAACAGCATGACTAATAAAAACTGGATTAGGCAGTTCGGATGGGTAGTTTAAAACAACAGAATAAATGAACAAAAAAATAATCCAGCTTTTTTATATCATGCTAAAAAGACACGAGCAGAGTATTGTACATATTCAAGACTGCAAGATTACCTCCAGCTCCAGTAGCTGATATTCAAGTATGCTTCCAGATGGGTCTTCTCTTCTGATAAAGACAGTTACTGTTAACTTGCTTTGCATTTCTCATAAGATGTGTTTATTGCTTCATTTGTTCCCATAGCATTGGTTCAAGTCTGGAAGGCCTAAATCTTGTATTCCTGCCATAATGCTTTGAGACCATGAGACATGTTGCTAAAACACCTAGAAAAACAGAGGCTAATGCACTGCCTTTATTTGCAAATGTGTTACCTTACAAACCTCCATTAATCTAGTATTAAAATGGAATGAAATCTTGACTCCATGAAAGCCAGCAGCAAAACTCACACTGGCATCAAGGAGCTCAGGAATCTACTGACTTCTTCTGCCCTGCCAAGTGTTGCAAATCCTTCTGTGTTGACGTCTGTAAAACAAGACGTGAGATAGGAACACAAGGATTCAATCTCAAGACTTGGTGCTGCTCTATGGGAATCTATAATTCACAGAATCATAGAATCACAGAATAATTATGGTTGGAAGGGACCTCCAGGGTCATCAATTCCAACCTTTATCCCATCATATTCCTAACCATTAAACCACTAGACCATGGCCTCAAGTGCCTCATCAACCCATTTTTTGAACACCCCCAATAATTCTTACATTATGTCTCCTAATGGGCATTCTTTCTCCGTTCGGTTTTTTTTTTCCCTTGGCTGCTTTTCAGTGTTTCTGGTGTGCCCAAGCAGGGTGAGCACTGCCTGTGCACCCAAACATACCAGGTACAGTGCATCTGCAGTGGGATGTTAATGAATGGTGGCATCAGGAGACTGGCAAGGGAAGAGCCCCATAAGAAAAGCTTTTTCTTTAAAACAGTTCTTCTGCACCCTGTGGCTGGGGACAGAGTTTTGCAGACTTTCTCATCACCATGCCTGAGACTTCGTGTCCTACTGTCAAATGCGTTGGTCTGAACTCTGCACAATGGTCTGGAAGTGCCAGCTCTTCAAAACACAAGCCCAGAGGTGCACTTGGTGTCTGCTCTCCACACTCCAACAGCTGGGAATACAGTTTACTGCACTTCACTGAATGTGGGTCTCTGGGATAAGTCTCCACTGTCCCATATGAATAACAAAATTACATCAGCTTTTTTCATAGGGTTCACCTTAATTTCTGTAGTTAAAACAGAAGCAGTGTTGCTCTCCTCTGTTCCAGCTGTGGCTCTGCTTCCTTTGTGCAATGTATAAATACAAATATATTCCCCTCTCGCATTAAGAAGGTGTACTACAAATGTTATATATTGAGAAGCAGGACAGATCAGCTCAAAGGTAACAGTGGGTAGCCAGACAGTTCCTACAAGACCCCAGTCCAGGCCAGACTTGGTGTCATTAACTGTCATTAGCACTTGTAGCTCACACAATGGCATATTTAAAGTACATGGGTGGCTTCAATCCATTTCCTAGTGGGCAAGTGTCCACATAACAAAAGCACTGCTAGCACTGGCAACAAGTGGTGCACTGCCAGCTTATCCAGAGCAACTGATGGACAGGAACCCAAGCCAGGGACGCTCTCGTGTTTCTAGGAGGATGGTTCTAAGACATGTTTGTGACCAGCTAATGGGGAAGCCAACTGTCCTGCTGCTTGGCCTGTATTGCTAAGGTGTTAGCATGGCGCCGTTCCCATTCCCTAAAGACATGTTTAATCTTTGACAAGGTACGGTGTTTGATAGCAGCACTGTTTACATATGCATGTGCTCAGTTGAGCTGAGGTGTGCTGCACTGTTACTGCTATATCACCCACGGAATGGTCTTCTGAATTCTTCTTCTGCTAGCCTTTGACTGCTGAACGGGGAGAAGAATGGCCACATTTTAATCACTAAGCCCTATTTTCTTAGAGGTAGCTCTTTCCACAGAGATACAGTCTATGAAATCCTTTAGTCACAAGAAATAAAGCCAATGATTGATTTGTATTCTGCAATGCACCCTCTGGCTAAAACCAAGTTATAAGTACCAAATGGTTGAGACGGGGCTTGTGAAAGGGCAGTTATGTGAGTGGCACTGGAAGAAAAATGTTAATAAAGGGCAGTCCATTGAACTGAGGTTAAATACTTTCATACTTCTCAGCCAACCCAGAAATGTCCCTGAATTCTCATTAAAAAATGTTCTTCATAATCTGATGTTTTACCTCATTAAGGAAGGGGGACATTGAGGATCAAGAAATACCAGTTTGTTGAGGAGAAATAAAGGTAACAGGGCTATAGCTCAAAAAAATCCTTTATTCCTTTCATTTTCTTTGCATTTGTCTTGCCTTTTAGTTAATTTGTCTGGGCTCTATTTTATTTTTAAAGTTTGAAGCTTTTTTAAAAAATGAGTGAACTTGAAAAAGTTTGGAGGCTTGTCCCTAACTGTGTGCAGACTCATTTGTGCTCCGGAGGCAGAGCCAAGCCAGGAGGGTGGCCAGTCTTCCCGCTGCCACGTTGGGCACCAGCCTGCTCACCCTCCCTCTCCTGTCCTAGCACCCCCCACAACACCTCCTGGGAACAGGCAGAGTCTAGTCCTAAAGAAGTATTTGAGACTTTGGGGGTTTCCAGACTGTGCTGGAAATCTCAGAGAAATAAAACTCTGCCAGGTATATTCCAGTACAGTCCTGCTTCCAGGTTAAAAACGGCCAAAATCCCAATACACTGGGAAAGGATGTAACAAAACTTAGCAAAAGCCTGTGGGTGTTTGAGCCATGGTCTGGGATGTCATCAAGTCTGGACAATCAAGAGTTACCTTGCTGGAGGTTATACAAGGCACACAGTACAAAGCTTGGGTTTAATCCAGATCATTGTGTACCTCACCAGTGGGATTTTGGATCTGGTGCTTTGGTTTATCCTGCAGTTGTGATAGTTTTTAGCTGTGCCACGCAGTACAACCTGGGCTTCAGGATTCTTTGAGGATGCTAACACCTCATTTCTAATTTAAGCACATAGAAAGTCCCAGGGAAGTTTGCTTTGTATTATCATTTGCCAAGGGAAGTGACTGATAAAAATGGTGTGAATTGACAAGCTGAGTCCAGCATGAGGATGTGCATGTGTTTGGGAGAAACCCTGCAATGGACAGGACATACTTGAATGGAGATTCAGAGCGCTGACCTGATATAGCAAATGGACTGACCTCCAAGAAACTGCTGCAAGAATGGTGTCTCCCTCCTTAGGAAGGGGTGTCACATCTGTGATGAGCTTTCTCCTGCATTCAGGAGCAGCATAAACCTTGATTTCAAATTATATACTTGTAAGCCAACATTTTCTTTAAAATCAGGGTAAAATGTAAGCCAACATTTTCTTTTAAAATTACGATAAAATAGCATTTTCATAAGCACATGAGCTCAATATGCCTTTAGTTACAGTTGGCATGTTTGAAAGTCAGGGCACACTTAATTTGGACTTTTCTTTACAAAAAGTTTAACCTTTTTTGTTCAGCAAATGCTAGATTTCAAACAAGTCTGTCTGTATTGACTGAGTAGTGTTTTTTCCGCTACAGAAGTGTTTAATCCTGAGAAAACTCAGATCTGAAAACCTGTTCGTTGGCTGAAATGTTCAAAGATTTAACAAATTCAGCAAGTGGGAAAATTAATCTTTGAATAGAAGAAACAATCTGACAAAATAAGCCATAAAAGTAGGTGCCAGGTGTCGTAAGGAAGTTCTTCATGCAGCACTTGCTTAATGTATACTCAAAATGCATCCACTTTTGTTCGAAGATCCAACAAAACATATGAAATTGGGTTACACCAATTCTCTTGATCTATGAATCTTCCACTGTGTCAAAGATAATACACCAAACAAACTTACATGTAAATGGTGTGATAAAATGATCTACCGTATACATTATCATCCATTAATATTGTTGGGTCTAATGCATTTCATCTGTCATAGACTTTGTTTTATATTATCCCCACCTTAGAAAAAATACCACAAAAACTGCTAGGTTGACAGTCATGCAGGCTACCTGCTGGAAAGCAAAAGTCCAAGGACACATTTCCATCATGGTTTCACCCGTGGCTGCTGGTGAAGAAGGAAGCAGCATGGTCTGGTTCTAAGGAGAGGTGGGCTCTACTCTGGGCATTGCTGCTGTCCTCTGGGCAAGCCACTTCATTTATTTGTTCTTGTCTCCCTCTTCCAGTCATCACTCGCCTGTCTCTCGTTTCCAAATAACTGGGGCTGCATGTGTTTTCACAGTAACTACTGTAATGGGCCCCACACTTGGCAGAAGTCTCCATGGTCCATAGCATAGCACAGTAAGTCAAAAATAGCAATTCATAATAAGGTGAGAGACACCGAGATCACTCTGACCTTGAATTCTCTGCTATCTTTTAAGAGGGAGAGGGTGAAATTGGACTGAAACAGCCCCCTCATTTTGCATAGAGCCACCAATGACCCAGGCTGTAGTTGAACCACAGCCCTAGAGGCGAAAGGCTTTGTGTCTCATTGCCAATTCACAGCAAGAACAGAACTTGAGCCCACACAGTAATGCTATGCAAGGACTGAGTGTTGCTAATCCTTATTCACATATCTACACCTATTAAAATCACATGTGTGAAGGTTTGCAGGACTCATTCCTTTATTTTAAAGACTTGCCCTTTCATAACATGCTCTTAAATCAAATAAAAAAATGAATTATCTGCCAAAAAGAGGAAAAAAAAAAAGATGAATGCAAGAATAATACATGGCTTTCTTCCTCAGACATATTGTGCTGGATGGAGTTGTTTGGCTTAAACTGAAATGTTATGTTTTAAGGAGGCTGAAAAGAATGTTTAGACATAATGGTTTAAAAGACTCATTATCACAGGTGGTGCACTTTATTCTCCAATTCATTCTTATTACTAGAAAAGCCACCTCCGCAAAGGCTGCCTGGCGATGTCCCTCCCGCTGGAACACTTGCCCTTCTCACTGGCTGCATAATGTGTGGAGGGCAGGATTATCCGACTTGCTAACCATCCCTCCCGGCCCACGCAGCTCCAGGACGCTGAGGAAAATCTACTCAGATAAGATCTTTCAGATTCTGACTTTCAGTGACCCTGTGACAGAACAAGATAGAAAACTGATGCTTTTTAAAATGCCAGGTAGTTACTTTCAGTCACTATCAGATTTCCTTATTCCTGACAGAATTTATAACATCCATTACAGTTCTTCTTTCTCTTCATGTAAATTATGGGTATTAGTCATGAAAACCTGAAATAATTCTCATGAAAGACCATTACATCCCTCCTGATGCTTGCAGTCCCATGGACCAAGTGTTTCAGAAGGGAGATCAGGTGGAGTGATGGAAGACGAGAGACTGTTTTAAAAAGAAACGTTCTCTGATTTTTTTCAGCCAACAATGGCAGCCACAAGTGAGCAATGGAAGTTGCTTGTCCAGTGTTTTTGTGAGCACAGTCACAGTGCTCACTGCAATTGGTCATGATGGCATTTTGAGCCCACATGTGCAATCATGCAGAATAAATCTCTTAATTATTGTCTTGCACATCATACTCTTTTCTCCCTGATGCTGATGGGAAATTATCACAGATCAATCACACTTGTCTGGATGTTGAGCAGCCTAAAAGGTAAAATGCTAAGATTTCTTCTCCCATGCTCTCTGTACCCTTACTTCCAGTCCTACTTCTTTCCCTCAAAAAAAATGTGCCATTCCCGGAACCAGCAGAAGCTCCTATCATCGCTTCAACATCTTCACTTGTCTTCCCCAGGTTTTCAGTCATCTCTTTATAAAAGTAATCTATAAAGATAGCTTTTTAAGCTATTGCTATAAAAACACAGTTTCCGAAACCCAGTGTTCTGTGTAGCATGGATGGATGTTCTGTTTGGGAGATGTCCTGTCATATCATGACAACTCCAAGTCTTCAGTTCCCAATGCTCCTACAGGCAGCCTGGTTCTTTGTTAGAGGAAAAGAGGACAAAGGGTTTAAGTTTAAAATATATCAATATTTTACTAATATTACCTGGTCACATAAACAGTGTATTTTTCGTATGTTATGCAATTATGACTAAGAGATGGTCTGAGTGGTATGAAATAAGAAATAATAGCCCATGAAGTCAAGGATAGAAGGTAAAGTATCCACAGAGCAATGCAAAGGAGTTGTCCCCATCGTACACAGCGTCTGGAGCCTGTCATCCTTCTTTATTCATTCTATTTTCTTTATCTGTTGTTGAAATTATTTTATACAAAAGACACTATAGAAAGTAATGTAGCCTTCCATTGCCTTGTGCATATTGCACTCAGCGAGAATAAAAGCACTTTGGTTTTACAAGGAAATAAAGATGTAATGTTCACTGTGAAAACACGTGAACAAACTCAAGTAATCAAATGTAAGTCCTGTCATCATGAAAAAAATTCTGTTACTAAAACCAAATAGGTCCAGGAAAGTCTCAAATGTCTTCACTCATCCCAGGTGCCAACACCTGCCATCACCAGTACCCAACTGATGTCAGGTATTAAAAAACCAACATATTTCCTGCATACACCTGTATTTTTCAGCCAAATTGCAGGAAAACCACCCCCAAGTCAGTCAAAGCAGATCCAATCAAGCAGTTTGCTCCTTGTGAATCTCTAATGAGCTCTTGGGTGCTGGGTTGCTGCGAGTCTGAATGGGCCTCTCAGTGTAGTGGTGAGCTCCCAGTTGATTTTCTGTTTTCAGTGAATACATATTTTCATTTGAAGCCACTGCAAAAATTATTTTGTGCTGAAAACAAGCATTCCTGGATCTTATAAACAAACAGTATAAATAAAGAAGCTAGGCCTTCAAGTGTGACTTTGTTCTAGAGGAACATTAAATGCAGTGCATCACACACACTCACTCACAGTCACTCTCCCCACCCTCTTTTTAATTTATGCTTTCTTTTATTTGCAGGTTTTAAAAAAAGAATTACATAGCATAGCACAATTGGCCATCACACCAAAAGGAAAAAAAAGTAACCCAACACTTTACTCAGAGGTTGGAAATGCTGCAGACAGAAATTGTTAAGTCCTTAACATATCAATCCAGAGTTGTATAATTCACATCCAGAGCTGCTACCAAGTCACGGGGGGGTGACTTAATATGTTCCCCAAAGTCCATTATGTTATCCATATCCAGGAAGATATCTGTGCCAGGGCTTTCTTGAATCAAAGCGATGTCCACCATTCTTCAACTGTGAGCCTGCTGAGATTTATTTTTTTTTTCAGTTCCTGGCAAATAGATATCTGGCTCTAGTACATGCCAGATTGATGCACTTTGCGACTGATCCCTTAATAATATTCAAGTCTCCTAGCCCCAGAACACAAAAGCTCAGCAACTGCACAGATATCTACCTCCAATATTTTTTGCTGATATAAAAAAAACACTATTATCTCCCTCCCCCAAAATACCCTCATTCTCTTGTGCTAGCCCCTACAATATTTTTTGCTGTTGTTTTTTTGGCTTTCATATAGAGCTAGCAACTAGTGGATGTATTTTTAGTTTTACCAAATGTAGGGAGAGACTGTAAGTGAAAAAGACAGAGAGAGAGAGAGAGAGAGAGGTAGAGAGGAGCAGAGATGTGTGTGAGTTTTACACGTGGGGGCTACTTTATCCCTATGCAATATTTGCTAATACATGTATTCATATTAAGATGCCCTACATGACTTCAGTGCTTCCTCCATCATACACACCTATTATTCTTAAGTCAAGTCTGTGCGTGGAACTGTTTTCCAACTCTGATTAAAAATTCCAAGGATATAATTGTTAAAAAGATTAACAACCACCTATTGCAAATAAAGCCTTTTTCAGAAATTAGGAGCTAAAAGTAAACAGCCCAGTCTGGCTTGATTTCTTATGTTTTTATTGCTATGTCCCTGTGAGACTAAATGGAATTATTTTACAACATTGTGCTGCTGTATAATGCTCTTTAGTTGCAAAATCATGATATATTAATAGATACCTACACTTCACTCTTCAGCAGTTCTTTTCATCTGAACAGATGAGATCTAAGCCACTTTTTTCAGTCTTTTTTGATGTGTGGACCCCTACAAATTTCCTATGAAAAGTATGGCCCCCTTTAGAATTTCCATATGCAAAAATTGCTGCATAGCATCTGTGAACCGGTTTTCCTTAACCTTTTGTTGATAAAGTAGCCAACAGGCTGCAGGAGTCTGTAGGTCACAGACTGAAAACATTTTCTAAGACCTTACAAGTTAATTAAACTGCAAACCCCTCGCCCGTTAGACCAGCAATACCTCCACTTTACAAAGGTGCTAGTGAAGGGACAGAGGGGACCATTGTCTTCCCAAGAACACCCCTGTAGACAGAAACTTTGCCTGGGCCACCGTATTTCCAGACGCACTGTTAACCTTCACTCTTCCTGGTCAGCGTGAAGAGCGGGCACAGAGATCTACAGAGATTTTGAAGGCTTCTTGCAAATGAAGCCACTGAGCCAGTGTGGTTTCACGAGGAAATTTGTGCTGTATTTTCAGTAGTACCAAGACTTTTAAAACTGAAATCAGGCTTTTTCCCTGTTCGTTGGATGCTATAAAAATCACTGCATTCAAGATGTTGTGAGTTGGTTGGGGTTTTTTGTGGTGCTTGTTTGTGATATATGAAGAAGACTTAAAAATTGTAGTCAAAGCTATTCCTTTGCTGCTTGTTTGCATTGCTGGTATAGGTCTTATCTTTCACAGCAGACTACATTGCCACTGGAGTGCTAAAAAAAGAAAAAAGCAGGACAGCCCATTAAGTGAAGATCAGAAGTTGAACAAATTGGGAAGCTACTTTTCATGGAACTGTTAAAATCATCTGGTTTTGCTTATTTGCTCTTAAACTGTGACCTTGGGAAATGCATGGCTGAGATTAAATCATTGTCAAAGTTTCAGCTCCTGTGCCCTTCATTACCATGTGTGAGAGTTCCCCCTGCGCATTCTGAGATAAGCCTGGACTATTTTTGTTAGAATAGTTAGTGCATTCAGAGCGACTTGTTCCAGCGCAGATAAGGCAAGTGGTGCTTTACGAGGTACTAGCTGGTCTTGCTGAAGTGTGTGTTACAACAGGCTAAGTATCATTTCCTCGTCTACACCAGCAGTTTGGAGTAAATTGGGACATTCTAGTCAAGCTTTTGTAAAAAAAAAATCTTTACAATCCTAAACTTAAACTGCTACAGACTCCAAGATGAACTCCAGCACAGAGATTCCCAAACTGTGCATAGTAGACCACTGGTAGTCTATAGGAGGATGGTGGGTCTTGACGGTGTTTATTTCCATTTTTGAGGAATGCAGCTGATACCAGTAAGAAAAAATTGAAAGAAAAGCTAAAGGCATGCAACAATACAGGCTTTTTGTGTTTTTTTTCCTAAAATAATTCTTCCAGTGGCTGTAACTGCAACAGAGATATGATCTCAGCTGGAAAAAGAAAAGGATTTGATATTTGTGAGTGGGTGAAGGGGTTCATGGTATAATCCCCGTGTGACGATGGCATCAGTAAAACTGAACCAGCAGCGTGGTGAGCGGCAGCAGTCGGGCAGTCTGCTCTCCCTGCTTCTTCCACATGTGGGCTCTGGGCTGTCTGACACCCACACTGCTCTCTCCCTATGGACCTTCCCTCTGCTGGGTGCTAATTTGGACCTCTCTTGCAGTCATTAAATTGGAGGACATAAATATTGTTGATCTCGCAATCTTCTGTCATATTCAGCTGAAGTTGATCTATGATTACAAATGTTACAGCACGATGAGGTGAGCCACTTTTCTCCAAGAAGCCAAGATAAAAGAGGTGAGACTGTCAGCCAACAAAACTAGAGAAAGTTAAACTTCACATATCTCTCTGATGAAAAACAAGCATAATAAATCTTTCAGAAAATAAAACAAAACAAGGGCGCACTGTGTTGTTAAGAGAAACAAATCCAGAAGGATTTTACAGAAACTTTTAAAAGTTCTGGTCAAAGTTATATTGGAATATCACGTACTCTCTTGAAATAATGTTGGTGCCAGTTCCAGAGACTGTATCCCCAATGTCACAATCTTGGCATTTCCCTTAAAACCACAGTTCCTGGATGCCTGTCTCTCAGAGTCTCTGTGCCTTCTTTATTAAAAAATGGAAATGTCTATCCTTTATGGTCAAGATTTCAACTAGGGAATGCAAACAGGAGTGTACTGTAAACGGCTTAATACTCTAGACAATAAAATTAGGGTATACAAAGACAGTATCTGTTGTCAGCTAGTAGTTTTTCCTTCTAGAAAGTATCTTCATTCAAAGCAGAGTACAGCTCTTAGGGATGTAAAACTTTGGTGTACAGTCTACACCAGTCCTTTGGGCTCTGGCTGCAGTCAATGGAGCAAGACAGGTATGGCAGCGAGGTCAATCACCACACAGTAGAGATACTTTAGCTAGCCAGGATGAGTCACTGTTGGGCCTCTTTATCAACTAGACAGGGCACTCAGATGGCCAGCTTAAAGCCAAATGAGACAAAATATTCTGACATGTTGCTGTTGCAGATGACCTTCAAATCTACACTGCTTTCTTGTGCAAAATACAAGCAGAGCCCTCTGCCTGTTGTGTTCTGCTGATGGCAGGGAGGTGAACCTGAAGACATGAGGACCTGTTCAGTCATGGACAACGGAATTGCAGAAAAAGGAGTGAAAACCACTGGTGATGAAAGGGCAATACAAGATGATACTCTTTTATAATATTATTTAGGTGGAACTAGAGACAGATGAGTTTGAAATAGAAGTATGGTGCTTTTAATTTATTTTTTTTCCTCCCAGAGAGGTTAACAAACAACTGCTGGAACAAAATTGGTCTACAGTGGAAGGGGGTTTCTGACTTGAAATCTTTAAAATGAGGCCAGATGTCTTTCTAAATGAAATATTGTAACTCAGCTAGAAATGACAGACTCGAGGCAGGAACCACTTGTTGAAATTCAATGACCTCTGTAATACAGAACCTCAGAGCTGAAGATCATAACAGTCTCCTAAAAATCCTACTCTTATTTATTTGTATTAAAGTAGTGCTTAAATCCAAATAACATCTGCTTGCAGAGAAAAACCACATTCGTAAAATTTTTTTGCGTTAAATCAAAACTAACATTGCTATTTTCTGCACAACACTGTACATACGCTTAGTAAAAATAGACAGTCCTTGCCAAAAGAGCTTATTATCTGCCTTTTCAAATATAAATACCTAGCTAGCTTTCTGCACGTAAAGAACCTTATGGATTTTGGTAACAAATTCATGCACATATGACCGAATTGGTGCAACAGGACTTCTGGGTATGCCAAGTACCTGAGGCACAGTACCCGGGTTTCTGCGGAAGGTCCCCACATGTCCTGAGGTGGCTATAGATGGTCATTGATGACAGCACTTATTTGTCCAGACAGGAACATCTTAAGGTCTGATTTTGCGAGCTTTTGGTTATCCTCCCAAAGGGAGCGGTGGGAGTTCACCGTTTCTCAGGTTTGAAACCAGAAGGAAGGAAGGAATTTCATACTCCTACAAGACTGTACACTGCTGCCTTACCAACTTTCCTGTAATTGTCCTGTACTGCAACAGTCAATGTTTCAGTCATAAATCATATAACTCTAGTGCCACAGAAAAGTATGAGAAATGGGCTGTGTGTACTATTTTAGCTATGCTGTCCCCTCCTGCCTGGACACAGAGCACTTTAGGGCAGAGGGATGAAGAGAATGAGCCAGAGGACATGTGTATATTGATAACAATGTGCTCAGTTCCCCCAGACTCCTCTGTACACACACTTCTTCCACCTGGGCCACCAAAGGAATCTAGAGACCAACATTTTTCTGCTTTATGCGATCTCTGCTCTCTTCTGCAGCCCTCTTTAGCAAAATTACTACCTCAGCTCCCTGCCTTTGAGAATGAGGCTAAGCTAAGAAGGCTGGCAAGGCGGAGAGAGAAGACGGTGCCTCAGGCAAGCAGTGGAGATGCCAATCCTACCACAATGCCTTGAATGCCAGATCACGTCTTCCCACAGATGCAGGAGATGTCCTAAGGGTGCTGTTGCCTCAAGAATTACAGTGGTTCTTGTACAACCATGAGTTGTTGCTAAAAGGGTGAATGGAGCAGGTGTGTATGATAGAGCTGTGCCTCAGGTAAAATAGCAGACAAAATACACTGGTTAATGCAGGACCCACCCTTGCCCTTTGTGCCTCCCTAAATCCAAACATTTCTGTGAGACAGGTACTGAGCACAGTTTTGTATTTGACTTTTGATTTGAAATTGCAACCACCTTTCTGGTCAGGGCCAGGAAGCTCTCACCTGCAGAACAGAGCTCTGCAGGATTAGGGTCCTTGAAAGGAGCTAATAGATCCAGAGGGCAGAGATGGAAGAGGAGGAGAGCAGCTCCACGACTTCCCTTTTGCAGAGGCACGCTTTCTGAAGGAGAAAGTAAGTCATGAAAGACTGACTTGAAAAACCAGAGCAGAAACATCCTGAGACCTATTGCCTCCTTTTTTCCCAGTCTAGTAGATGAAGAAGGTTTGGAATGACTGCTGTTATGTTATCCCCCCTACACATACCTCCCCGTAGTGCTTGCAGGTCCATCTCTCCGTATGTTTCCAGGGATCCTGAATTAAGGACAGGGAGCTCAGACGTCAGCTCTACTAGAGCTAATTACAATACTTCAGGCTGCAATAAATTTCCCAGAAAGGACCCTGTTCCCGTTCGTCTGCCAACTGCACCCCTCCAGAGACACTATCTAGAGGCACCAGCAGCAGACAGAGCCTCTGATGCAATAAATATTGGGAGCACTCCTGAGGGGTAGGGAGAGCACTTGATGTTGCTGCTATCCTGATTGTTTTGGATAGCTCATTGTCACCTAATTGTACTGTAGGAAGGTCTCTCCATTCCCTCCTGTCTGCTTATTTATGCCTTCAGGCTATGTAAAGACTGCATGTGCTTGAAACAACAGCCAACCACAAAGTCTCCAGTGCCACTCTTTTGGTATGCGCTAGCTCAGATTCCTTGTTGCAAGAAAAACCTCTGTCAGTTGATAAATGGCAGCATATTTTACAAAGAGAGAGAGAGAGAGATTGGTCTGCTCCTTCAGCAGGACTCTGCCTGTCTCCTTGGCTGACTTGAAACTGCTTGATGTAGTTGGGATGTAGCCTTTGCCAAACGAGGAGAAAAAGGAAGACATAAGCTTCAGGAGCTGGAGAAAGAAAAGGAAAGACCAAAATAACCTTTAAAGCAGAATTATTAATCAGAAAATTATTTGCTAGGAAATGGTAAAATACAGTAAATATCTCTATTATAAATAGCCTGGTGAAGTTATTAAAATACTTTCAGGGAGAAGTTATAAAGGATTTTCCTGAGAACCCTTTTAGCTTGTTTGTGCTTTAATAGATCAACTAGTAATTAGTATGATTGTAAACTTTCTGTGGCAGGAGCTTGTTTGCACATGCAGATGTAGCAGTAGCTCTGTGTAAAATACTGGTGTCCTGGTTCCCCAGGATCAGACCCATGGGCCAGCCATGCAGGCAGGCCATGAGTAGCCCTGAGTCAGCTGGGAGATCCAATCAGGGCAGCAGACCCAAGCTGACTCACAGGTGTATCCCATACCTCTTCATCATGCTCATTATAAAAGGAGGGAGTTCCTTTTTCTAGAGCTCCTCCTTCTTGGCCTTCTGCTTTTGCTGCTGCCCCTAGCATGAGGCTGAGTATAAGCCTGAATGCTTTATGTTGGTGATTGTGTTAGTTTTGTTGTTTTATTATATCTGTTTCTACCTCAACCCATGGGGCTTCTCTCGCTCTGAAGATCTGAGGTATCTGGGACAGAAAAACATGGGGCAAGAAACTGTGGTGCACTGAAGAGCATGAAACCTAACTGGACTGCTTAGGAGAAAAACTGAGGGAATGCACTGGCTTGTTTGTGGTCTGAGGATAACTCAGCTGGGACATGGTGCGATCACTCCTATGATTGGAGGTCAGTGATGGACATCTATAGGTTCTTTAGGGAAGATGGGCAGGGGATGTACTTTCTTTATGAAGGAGCACAGGTATACATGGGAACAGGAGACAGGCTGGTTGGGAGCTTGTAGGTCAAGAGCAGAGGACAAACCAGTAAGGGTAACACTGTGATGGGTTTGTTACAGATCACCCAATTAGGATGACAAGTCAATCAAGTCTTTAAACAATTAGGAGTCTCCAGATCACAGTCCATGGTGCTATTGGGAGAGTTTAGCCTCCCTGAATACAGCTGGAAAGACAAGACAGTGAGATGCAACAGATTCAGAAAGTCTCTGGAGTGTACTGAGGCAAACTTCTTAACATAGATGGTGTATGGCCAAAGGGTGGGTGGCAGTCTCCTGGATCTGCTACTCACAAACAAGGAAGGAGCGGACAGGGATGTGATAATCAACAGCAGCCTTAGATGTAGTGACTACAAGGAGCTCATGATCCTGATGGGGGTGAAGAAGACAAGCAGTGGAACACAAATCTGTGGCTTTAAGAGAGCAGACCTTAGCATCCAAGTTAGGACATTATAGTCTGAACAGGCAGACACCCAGCTGTGTAAGAGACTGTTTGGATGACCAAGCTCAATGGGTTAATGGGTAGAACCCCTGGTTGTCATGGCAGGTGGAGTACTAAAGGGGGCCTATCCTGGGACCTGTCCTCTTTGACATTTGCATCGATGACCTGGAGGAGTTCTCATCATATTTGCAGAGGGCACCAAATTGGAAAGACCAGTTGACATCCTTAAGGGCAAGGCTGCCGTCCGGAGGGATCTGGAGAGGCTGGAGGAATGGGCCAACAGGAACATTATGAAATTCAGTAAGAACAAATGCAAAGTCCTAACTCCCAGTTGTCTCATCTCTGTCCTTGGAGGTTTTTGAAACCTGACTGGACAAAACCCTAAAGAAATGGGTCTGAATTCAGAGCTAAACCTGCTTTGAGCGGGAGGCTGGACTAGAGATATCTTCATGTCTCTCCCAACATGAGTGGTTCTGTGATTGTATGGTATGATCAGATAATCCTATGTTGTTAAACTTGTTTGTTTTAAGAAGTTACTACCCCTGTGCTGACTATTGCCATCCATCAGCCAGAACCCCTACAGCTGCAATGCAGCTGGCGCATGTTCATGTTCCTAGGCCATTGCAAAACTAATCCTTTTTACCTCATATTGCAACAGACTACAAATGCATACGCAGCTAATTACTGTGTGTCAGTTGAAAGGGCAGTCGATTCTGGCTGAGGGCATGCTTGTGGCTTAAAGCTTGCTAGGTTCATTGCTTACCACCATCTGCTCTCGGGCATAGCTCACCTACAAGACCACCCTCACTGATGCTGCATTAGAGCAAGACAAATTATTACCATTTAAATATCTGTAATGCCATACTGTCCACAGCCTGTGTTTAGGGACAAGTATCCCAGCACAACCCCTGAGCAAAAAAAGGGCCCTAGCTCCAATGTGCTGACTGCCCAAGTAGGTGTCGAAGGCAACAGGTAGGAGAGCGCAGGGTACCAGCCAAGCAGTGGTCTGCAAACTCAGCCAGTGACCTCCATGCTCCAGCTCCTTAAATGCCATCTTGTATTTCTTAGACAGTAGAAGTGTACTGCATCTGGCTAGTGTTTGTTTGCCTGTGAGCATATCCATATAGACACCTACACTCAAGTCCTTTCCTGTTAAGTGGGAATGTTTTGTAAATGTAATGGACTACTGTTTTGGTTGGTTCGGAAAACAGATACATATAAATACAAATCTAAGCATGATTAGTTTAAAAGTGTCTATTTATAAATAAACACGGCTAAACTTGCTAGTTGTATTTATTTGTTTCTGTTTGGAATACTAGATCCAGGCTGAGGCAATGGCCAGCTACATAGGTGTGCATATATCTGTGCAGCACAAATAAATCAAACTAAAGCAGCCCAGTTCTTGTAGACTGGCATTAGGATAAGTATATCTTAAGAAAGTTCTTATTCAGACTTGGCTTCAGGCAATAAAACGTCACAGATGTGTAACTCTAGTGAGTGAAATTTCTAGGGAGCAAATTAGGCTAAAAACATCTTCTAGAGACAGCTAGAAAGGAAGCAGATACCACCCGAAAATAAGGCAAGTTATGCAGTAAATGTTTCATTTATTGGATTTCTTCCATTACTATTAGGGTTAAAAGACAAGTTGTCAATAAAAATGGTATATTTATGGAGGGTTCTGCATTTCAGAAGCTGATTTCTTGTCATTCACTCCTATAGTGCTTGATATCACCTCATGATAAAGTGCGAATAATCCCTGCATGAATGCATATTTCTACCCATTAACCATTTTATGATTAGACAGCATTATCTCTAACAAAAGCAAGAGGTACAGCTATGGTTTAGGCACTAAAAGGGAGGTATGTTCCTGCTGAACCATAGCCATGACTTGGGAAGCAGAGCGTAGATTGAAAGACATTAGACTACGATATGAGGTTGGAAACAAACAACGCACGAGGTTTTTTGGTGCCTCATTTTCCAGTGTTTCTCTGTCAAGCGTGGCTAGAAAGCCCACACCTATTGCTCCAACAATTGCTCCACCTGGTCAGTACGTGCAAAATCAAAAGCCAAACAGAAACCTAGAAGTAGCATCATGATCTGATTGTTGATGTTTCTCATTTGATATTTTTCTTGAATTTTCACGTGTACTTGTTTTGGTCAATGCAAATGACTACAGAAAGGAGCCATGGTTTCTGTGTTTTCACGCTGTCATCTGGTCTGCCTCTTTGCTAACTCTGGAAGAGCCAGTACTGGTAAGGCACTGGGCAGATGTGTTTGCTTCGTGTTATTGGAACCTTTTCAATATTGAAATCTTTTTTGACATTCAGAGCAGATCTAATGATCCAAGATTATTTGTAAACACAGAGACTCCTTTGAGCTGTAGACTCAAATCCCAGCCTGGTCAACCAAAGTTCTTTTATCTTTCCAAAATAAATAACTTGAATTTTACACATCGCAACCTACATTGGGACCTTTTGGAGAAGACGGTGAAAACAGATGACTCACCCCAGATATGTAAACATTAGCCAGGAGATCCAGCTGGCAGTTAGCAGACCATATTTCTCCAATATAGACTTAGGCCTCTGGTGAGACATTAAAGATTCCACAGCATTTTTCATAAAACAATAAATTTCCTTGGCTGCCCCTGGTCAACCTCTTCCCTCTCCAGTTCATTGCAACGTGAACTGGCAGGCAAACCTCGCATGCTTTTTTGCCGTTGCTGTTCATGAAACTCTGCAGGATTCTCGGGACCAAAATGTTGCACTGAAGCATAAAATGGTGACACCGCTGTTGGAAACCAAACCCCATTGCTCAGCATTTGGTATACAGTAGCAAGTTGTGAGAGTCGCAACAGCTTGGAGGGAGGCACTTCCATGTCTTCATCCATGCCAGAGGTCAGCTTTGACAAGAAAGCCAACTCTTGAAGACTGAGCTAGGAGCACCTGGCTTTGTCTTGCCAGCTCTTGCTCGAAATTGGGTATCCAAACAGTAAATCATGTTTCACGCTGTGGATTAGCTTGACTTATTTTGTTTTAATATTGAGTTTCTTTCATTCATACTTTATTTTAATCTAAGGTACCACCTGAGAACCTACTACTCAACAGGTGCTATTGACCTCTGAAGTGCTCTCACTTCCCCCAGGGTGAAACAAGAACTGTGACATGAAGGAAAATGATACAGATAAGATGCATAAGCTATCGTAAGTGACTTGTACTACCTTAATTAAATCATGTTGGTTTAGTAATCAATGATACCTGGACTTCAAAACCAGGCTAGCTATAAGCTGTAGTTTGAAAACAAAGCCCTAGAAGTTTGCAATAGGAAGAACTCGTCGCCATGAAAGCTAGAGAGCAGTTTCCCAGCCCTCCGTGGAGCTCCTCTGGGTCCACTGTGGTGGCAAATTTCCAGCTGTGCAAATGTGCACAGGCAACGCCTTCCGCAGCTGGGGAAGGCACAGCCCTTCAGCCTGAACCCACCAGAGCCTCCTTCTGCACCTAGGACCACCACATGGCATCGGGATGAACAACGCTGAGCTCCCTTCTCATGTGAGTCATGTTCCTTGTGTGAGTAGTCCAGGTGTATCACCACCCTCAGGAGCAGTCTGTCGGTGATGTTACTTACACGTGTGAGGCTCTACAGCATCAGGCCCTGCTGCAACCAGCTTTTGGCCCTGTCTTGAACACCAACTTTTGATGATGCTTCATAAGGAGTTAGCAACTACATTGGGACCGAAGCAAAAGTGTACTTGTTTAAAAAGAAAAACCCACAGCAGATTGTAAAAAAGAACTCTGAAAAACAAAACAAAACTGTGCAACTGTTTTTGTTCATTTGGATCAAATTATAACACATGGCCCTGCAAAGTAAATAGGAGTCTGTCACATTTGTATTTCTAATCTCGTATTGTTCTGGGATATAAAGGCGTTTTAAAAACCAAAAGGCAAACAAAAATGGAGAATATTTGTGAAGGTGTCACACTGCAAGGCACTAGCTAGCAAAGACAGCAAGTACACAAACAGGGGCAAATGGGGAGTGTGTTATTGACACAGACAGTTATTTAGCAAAATCTCTGAAAGTCAAAAGCAAGTTAGTGAAAAGACCAGTGGAGAAGGAAACTGTTCAATGCATTTGTACACTGAGTTAACAGTGAAGTATTTCATTCTTCATGTTTTTACTTGGTGTCTTGAAATAATCCCTTTTCTGTCTCCATATTCCCACTTAGACATTGTTCACAGACTTATTTATTTATGAAGTCTGAAGGTTAGTCCCTACCTGCTGAGACTAATTAGCCCTGTTCTTTGTGTCCTATGCAATCCTGTCTGATTAAATGTACACATTTGTTTTACTTCTTTTCATGCTTCCTTTCACTCTACTTCTGCTTTACTGATTAATATTAAACTTGTAAGTTGCAGTGATTTTTTTTATTTCTATTTTGTCTGCATCTTTCCCTTTAGTATGCAAATTTCTATGTGAACTTTTTAATGCCTGAGAATTCGCGTTAGCCTTGTCGATCTCAGTATTATTATTTTTATTATTCTTTTTCTAGGAGACAGTTTAGCTGAAACCTCCAAACTCTCTAAATATTGCATGACAAATTGGCTTTGTTTTGGAAACCCGATGTGCTGAATGGCCCTTAGTGTGAGCAGCAGGTTAGATTTCTGGAGGAATGTTTGGATTATTTAGTACAGCCTGTCCCTTGCTTTCTCACACCATTTCCATTAGGCAATTTACTAATTCCCATTGAAATTACTCTCTCTCTCTTCCCCCCCCCCCCCCCTCCCCTTTTGTTCCATGTTAAAGTTTCCAATTGACTCCTCCATTGTTACAATTTGTCACTGCTGGAAGATCAATTTGTTTTCCCTTTCCCCTCACCACATTATATTCGGGTAGCAGATGCCATTTCTTGCATCTGCATTATTCTGCTCCCCATTTTGTTGCCGTGCAGGCAGAGCTCTCTCTGGCTACTGACTTCCCAGCACCGCAACCTCAAGCCCCGCAGCGCAGCAGCCCCGGGGTGACTGGGGGCGACCGGGAGGGACGCCCCCCCCGCCCCCCCCGCTGTGGGGACCAGCCCGCTTTCGCTTTGATTTCCCCCTGCGTGATGTTTACTCCACCACCGCAACTTTTCACTTCTGAAGTCTGGGAGTCCTTGATTCTCCGTCCTGCCATGCTAATTAACTTCTTAGCAGTCACATTCCTTTTCCTCCTCTCTCTCTCTCTCTCTCTTTTTTTTTTTTTTTTTTTTTACATCAAGGACCTAAAAAAAAAAAAATACGATGCCTTCCTCGGAAGATAATTTGAAAATATCTGATCTTCAGCAAGTGATCTCGCACATTTTCATCCTGCGTGTTATAACCGTAATAAATGCAAGGAGCAAGTGCCGCTTAAAAAATAAAATAAAATAAGGTTTTTACTGTATTATACCGTTTATTATCATTGGAGTTTCTTACCAACGAGTGGGAAGAAAAATGTTGACGGTTAAAAAAACCAACACCCCCTCCCCCCGTAGTCACATGTACCCCAATAATAAGGGCACACGTCCTTCAGGAGGACCCGGAGATGATGCGTTCATTAATGCTTAGTTTATAAAAGTTCGTGTTTCCCAAAGCGCGGAGCAAAGAAGCCCATTTGGGTGCTTCTCCCCACCCCCCGGTCCTTCAGCTCTGGGCGACAGCGCACATTTTTTTTTTAATTTTGATATTTTTTCGCCTGCCCCCCCCTCCCCGCGCCCCTCCCGCTCCCATGCCAAAAAGGATCATTGTTAGTTCCCTCCTTCCCCCTCCCTCCTCCTCCTCCTCCTCCCCCTCCCGCGCCCCAGACCTGTTTATTTATGCAGACGTCACCGGGGAGCCCCCGCCCCCCTCCTGCATCTCATTAAGTGCCTGGTGTGTTTCTCGCTCCCTGTCAATAATCCCGGATCCCAGACTTCTCCGTTCCTCCGGATTTCGATCCCCCCTTTTTCTGTCTGTCAATCAGCGCCGCCTTTGAACTGAAAAGCTCTCTCCGTCCAACTTCAACTCACTCAAACCCGAGCGGCACAGCTCCCCGCGCCCGCTGCCCCCCCGGTACGCCTCACTTCTCCGCTTGGTTTGTTGCATTATTATTTTTTTTTCTTCTTTTTTTTTTTTTTTTTTTTCCTTCCCCCCTCCTCCTCCCTTCCCCCTCCCCTTCCCCCCCCCCCACCCGGTTCGTTCAGGTTTTTTTTATTATTATTATTAATTTTCGCGCGGGTGCGCGCAGTGCACGCCGACCCGCTCCCGGGGAGAAAGGGGAGAGAAAATCCCGAGGAAGGGAAGGAAGGAGCCGAAAGTCACTGGTGCAAAAGGAGCAAAGGAGAGACGTTGCCCTCCCCTCCTCCTCCCTCTTTTCCCCTCCCCAGGAGGAAAGAGAAAAGGGGGGGAAAAAAAAAAAAGAAACTTTCACCTTGGACTCTTCTTTTTTTTGGTGCAAACTTTCCCCCCCCCTCCCCTCTTCTTTTTTTTTTTTTTTTTCCCCCCATTCCCCTATTTTTTTTTTTTTTAATTTTACCCCCCCTTTTTACAAAATTGCTGCTGGTGGGGTGAGCCAGGAGGAAAATGCCGCAGCTGAACGGCGGTGGAGGGGACGACCTGGGCGCCAACGACGAACTGATCTCTTTCAAAGACGAAGGGGAGCAGGAGGAGAAGATCTCGGAGAACTCCTCGGCCGAGAGGGATTTAGCTGATGTCAAGTCGTCCCTCGTCAATGAATCGGAAACGAATCAAAACAGCTCCTCCGACTCGGAGGTACGCGGGGGGAAGCCCCCCGCGGGGCCGGGTGCGGTGCGGGGCGGCGGGGCGAGGGGGGGGGGGGGGTGCCGGGTTCGGGTCCCGCTCCCGCCGGCGCCCAACTTTCCTCCGCGGCACCAACTTGTAACGATGCCTTCTGTTTTTGTTCTGTTTCTTTCTCCTTCCACCTCCTCCCCGCACCTTTCCCTTCGCCTTTCCTTCCCACCCCCACCCCCAAAAACCAACCCGACCCCCCCGCCGCACGCCGACCCCCGGCCCGCTCCCAGGCGGAGCGGCGGCCCCCGCCTCGGTCCGAAACTTTCAGAGATAAATCCCGGGAAAGTTTAGAGGAAGGTGAGTACGGCGGGCCCGGCCCGCACCGCCGCCCCGCACCACCCGCCCGCTCCTCTTTTGGGGACACTTTCTAAAAAAAACTTTTCCTCCCCCCCCCTCCCCGTCTCTGCTCCCATCTCCCCCCCCCCCCCCCCCCCGTTGCCCCCGTCCGTGCCCGCTCCCGCCCGTGTCTCCCCGCCATGTTAGCTGCGAAGAGGCAAGATGGAGGGTTGTTTAAGGGCCCACCATACCCGGGTTATCCCTTTATCATGATCCCCGACCTCAGCAGCCCGTATCTGCCCAACGGATCGCTCTCCCCGACGGCGAGAACGGTAAGTCACTTTGGTTTTTTTACCCCCCCCTCCCCCATCCTTTCCTCCCCCCCATCCTTCCCCCCCCCCCCCTTTCCCCCCACCGCTGCCCCGGCCCGGCGCCCCCTCCCCCCCGCCACAAACTTCCCAAACTCCGCGGTGGGGGGGGGCGGTTTGTTTACATTTCGCCATATTTTTCTTTTAAACTTTTTTTTTTTTTTTTTACTTTCAGTTTTGTGGGTGGTTTGAGTTTTTTAATTTTTTTTTTTAATTGTTTCTTTTTGTGGGGGGAAGAGGAAAAAAAAACCAAAACAAAATAACCCACAAACAAAATCCAACCACCACTTAATCCGGCCTCAAAATAACACTGGGAATAAACACAAAACTCCAGGAGTTACTTTTCCCCGCCTCCCCCCGTCCCTTCGCTGGGGCAGCGGGGTTGTTCCCCCCGGCCCAGCCTGGGATCCGCTCCCTCCCGACACAATTCCACCGCCATCCCGTCGGCTCCTGCCCTCCTGCGCGGCCGCCGGGCCGGCTTCCCCCCTCCTTCCTCTTTCCTCCCCCTTAACCCTCTCCTGCCCTCCCCCGCCCTGCGGGAGCGGCGAGCGCATTGTGTCCTCCCCTCCCTCCCGGCCGTGGGTGCCGTGAGTTGTGTCCGGCCTCAGCGCGGGCGGCCCCGAAGCGGCTCTGGGTCCGTGTGTGCCTTGCGGTGCTTGGAGGGGAGGGGGGGAAGGAACAAACCCGAGGGTTGGAGCAAAGCGGAGTCCGGAAACAGAAATCGCCTGGCTTAGCTCTAACAACAACAACAACATAATCAAACAAGTGGAGCAAAATTCCTGCTGGAAGTACGCTGGCAGGGAAGCAGCACGCTGAAAGCGAGCGGGGTGGTGGTGCTCTTGGGTGTTTTGTTGTTTTTTTTTCTGTTTTTTAGTTTATATATATTTTTTTTACCCCTGCTTTGGCTGCAGGGCTGTGCTGCTCTGCACGCCCCGGTGCAGAGGTCGAGCAAGTTTGAAGCCGGACCCCAGGAAAGTTTGGGGTCTGCTGGTGGGGTCTGTAGTCCCAGCGGTTTTTCCGCGCAGCTCTCACACCTGATGTCCCCACCGTCACCTTCCTTTTTAAAGGCTTTTAAAGAAAATTTACCTAAACCGGCCGGATCCCCTGGGACTACACCCCCCGCCTGTCCCTGCCGGTGGGGTTAGCACTGCTGGTTGGTTTCTCCTGGGTGTTACTGAGGTGTCCCCAGCCGTCACCATGTGCGTTCGTGTATTTATTTATTTATTTGCCTTATGGTAGCACGAGCGAGCGATTCGCGATAACAGACGTAGTGTTCGGTGGATGCTGGAGCTGTAGTAAGGACCGAGGGCTTGGACAGCTCGGGAGCGTGTCAGATCTACAAGTGTTTTAAAGCATTAAAATATTAAACGTCGGGCCAGCCTGGTTGTCGCTCGGTGGCACACGGCTGGGCAGACGCGGGGTGATGAGGGGGCAGTGAGGAAGGTGTCCTGGCTCTGCACCCGCGGAGGGCTGTGGTGGGGGTCAGTTTGGTGTCTCCTGAGGCTGTTCTGGGGGGGCGGTGGTTTCTGGGGCAGCGGCACGGGGGTGACTGCGGTTTGCAATGGTAATGATGGGGAGGGGAATGCAGGGGCCGAATGCATTATATTTTTCCTATTGAATGCGGTCGCCCACATGTATATGGATGATGGTGATAAATCCCAAATTCTATAAGCGCCAGGATCCAGATGGCAAAACAATCTTTGTTACAAATCACTTTGCTACAAATTGTGAAGCTTTGTATTCATTTATTTTTTTTTTTCCCCATTTTTACCTTAAATGCTTTCCCCTGTTCTGAGTGCAGGCTGAGCGCACCTCCGCTGCTTTTTCTTTAAGCATTTTTCCTAACAACAGCTACAGTTATTTTTTTCCTCATTACCTTTATTAGAGATCTTTATTTTTTTTTTTTTTTCCCCCTTAGCATGATAGGATCCCTCAGCAGTTAGCTTTCCTGGGAGCACCCTTCCTCCCCTCGCTCCCAGTTAAAAAAGGCCTCCATAGGAATGCAGGGTCGGTGGTGGGAATTGAAGGTGCTGTGCGAGGGTTGCAGGTTGGGTTATTGTCGGTGTGGCAGGTGGCCTGCTGCTCCTACCGGGTGGATTCTGACAGGGCATTTCCACACTCCATAGGCAGTTTTCTTATTCCTGCATCCAGGCTCCAGCATCCTTCTGTCTTCTTCACCTTATTCCGTCTGCTTGTTTGTTTTCCTGCCGCTTAATTACAGCCAGGAAAAATTAAAGTTGTTTATTTAGGCCTGAGAGCAGAGTATTACAAAGATTCAGCAGGATAGCTGTTGTCTGTCACACACTGGTTTAGGTGGATTCTACTTCTCTGTTGTACCTTTGCAGGCAAATTAGATCTTTCTCCTATTTGTTTTTATTTATTTATTTATTTTTTTAGTTTTTAAATCCAGGTTGAAAAGGTATAGATGATTCTGCATAATTATGCATTTTATTTTCATTGATGTAGTTTTTCCTGAAGCCATGTTTGTTGAGTTTTAGAGCATGCAAGGTAAAGAGGTGATGCAGCTATGCAGCAAAAATCACTTTACCTTTCCTTTTGCTGTTGTAGAATCTTAAAGGTCTGTGTGTGTATGTTTGTTTTTTTTATCCTGTATTTTTTTTCTTTTTGTTTTAATCGGTGTTGTAGCGGGATTATTGTGTTTTGTAAATATACCTGTCAAGAGCAAACTCGTGGGCAAGCAATTTCTGCTTTACTGCTTCAAGAATGCGAAAAATTACGAAGTATTGTAAAATCTGCTTGTGATGAATAATACATTATCTCCAGAATCATGCTTGAAATACTGCAAACTCTTTGTGAAGCTCGACAGGAATAATTTTATTTTTAAAAGTCAAAGATTTTTTTGCATGTTAATCTGGTTTTGGAGAGAATGCTGCAGATTGCTGTTAGGAATGGATGTGTGTTAAGTAGAGGTCTGGTCGGATAGTGATGAAGTAATGCATCTGAGTGCCAGTTCCATACCTACGCTGGCAGAGGGACTGGGGTAGCTGCCTGTTAGGAGTAATTAAGGAGAGCGTTTTCCATTCAGAGGTGGAAAATGAAGAAGTGGTGTCTTTAATTTTTTACCCTAAATTTAGAGGTCGGTTAATGCTTTCAGTGGTCGAATAGATGCGTTGTGATTTGAGAAAACCCTGCTGGCAGATATTTGTATTTTTACTAGTGGTGTTGCATCTTCCTTTCCCCCTGAATTGCTGCTTGCTGAGTGAGGCTGTAGGATTGGTCCTGAAGTTTGGGAGTAGGGAATAGCTGTGGTGGGCAGTAGCCCCCCCTCGCTTAGGTTTTATGTTCGGGAAGACACTTTTTTTCTTTAATTGACTTGAAAAATGGATGTTTTCCTTTATCTACTGAATCAAACGACATAATCCTTCCTAATACAAAAGCTGTAGACCCTGGCGTGTGAAGGGTTAATGGTGGTCCTTTTTTTTCCCCTCCCTCCAATTGTTTTGACAACACTTTTCAAAGTGTGACATTCCAAGCCCTTGCAATACAATGTAATATTACTGTAATTACACAGGTCATTACATTTTAAATAGAGAACAATAAAATGCTTATCGCACTGAAAAAGAACAGGTGTTCTTGCCCTTCTTTGGTATTTATGCTAATTGTTTTTCATCTCCTCCAGAAATATTTATGGCTGGTGTGTTAAGGTTTCCATCTCGATGTGACAATATTAATTCTTTACTAATCTTTATGGTTGAGGTTTAATGTCTGCAATATGGATTATAGTATTAACGTCCACCAACTAGTTTTATAATGTAGATACAACTTAATATGTCAGCACTTTGGTACTTTATGATATGTAGTTATTCAATGGAGAGTGATTTTTAAATTTTTTAATTTTTTTTTTAAATTGAATGGACGTGCTTTTAATAAAGTTTCTGCACTTGTGTAAAAACAAGCTGTTAAATAAGAACTGATGGTCCTGTGGTGTAAATCAAATGGAACCTCCATAAAGAAACTTTCCTCATGCTTAATTAGGTAGATTGCTGAATCACTCTGCTGTAGCATTAGCATAGCTAGTGTACAATGGCAAACAGACCCTGTTTGTTCACTTATTTTCCGTAAAGTAGCTGATTTATTTTTAATTCTCTCTTCCCCCCCCTCCCCCCCATAAGATTTCATTCTGAAGCAAATGCTGCATTGCTTGGTCAATCAGCTTCCCTTTAGGGGGCTGTGAAAATTAGTAAGAGAAAAGTTTCATGTTTCTGGGACCTTGCAAAACAATATAATGCAGCACTGTTACTTGAGTGTATGGGATAATTGCAGGACTGCACTTCATTAAAAATAATATTTGCTTTGGAAATCGAACAATTTTAATAGGTGCACCAGTGGCTGATCTGTACTGCAAAAAAAAAATAAATACAGTAGGTGCCTTTCCAGGTTTTTTGAATACATTCATACATGGACTGATGATGTTGAGGTTTTTTTTTTCCTTCTTCCTCTTCATTTTTTGTTCAAGCAAATATGTGCTGATTTGTCAGCTGAAGATGGGGGCGGGGGGGGGGAAGGGGAAGGAGTATGTTGCAGCTTTCATTGGAGCTTGTAAACCAGAATGTAGGTAAAAATGTTTTAAATTTGTCAGACTTTCATGACTGGGGCCCCAAAATCAGATTTAAAAAAAAAAAAAAAAAAAGAAGTGGTGTAGGGAAAAAAGACAGCTGCAGATTTTTTGTGTGGACGTGTGTTTCTGTACCATGACTAAAAACTCCGAGGACCTTTTCCCAGCTGTCTGGGAGTTATGTGGAAGTTGGATTATTGGCAGTTAAGCATGAGACAACCTGGATTTAGCAAATGCTCTCCTACACAGGAAGCAGATGACATTATCCTGGGGGAAGGGAGGAGATCCTTCTGCAGGCACAGCCCGGGGGGAGACGCCTGCCCCCCCAGCCTCAGAGCAGCCAAAAATGAGGGTTGGACATAGGCACACATAAATATAAAAGCAATTAGGTTGTCAGTTTGGTGTTTGGTGTTTTTTTGTTTTTGTTTTGTTTTGGTTTTTTTTGTGAAATCAGACACTCTCCACCCACACTGTTGTGAGAAGTTATTGCTTTTTTTTGGGGGGGGGGATGTTTGTGAGGTTTTGGGGGGGGACACAGTTTAAAGCTCTTTTCCCCTGGGCGTCTCCTCAGTGCTGTGTCCTGGCAAATAATGTAAGTAAGCCTTAAAACTTTTGACTTCTAATTGGGCACATTTGTGAAGGAAATGGTTAATTTTACGACCAAAGGCAAAACTTGCACCTCGACAGGTCTGCTGAAAGAAATGTGCCACAGTGGTTTGCTGGCAAGCACCGCGGGGTCATAAATCCACGGGGTTTATTTACAGCCTATAACACTTATGAATGTTAAGATATTTGACGCCACGCTGGCCTTATAATATCCAAGGTCCACAGACACTGGCAGTGGGTCAAATTTCTTTCACTAATTATAAGCAATGAGAGATGGAGTGTGGTGCTGGGGGTGTGTGTGTGTACGTGGGGGGAGATATGGAAATCCTCTCTTTCTCCCCACCCAAAAGTGAAGAATATTTCTGCTCCTCCTCCCAACTGCTGGTTTATGTTTGTGCTTTTTTTTTTCACATAGGCTCCAAAGTTTATAATGAAGGCTTGCAGTGCTGTAGAGGCTGGACTGTGGGTGAGGCAGCCAGGCTGAAGGAGGGAAGAAGTTTAGCACAGCTCGTGTCATTTACAGAGGTCTCAGCAGTATTGTGCAGTATTTCCTAGATACTGACACAAGCAAACATTTAAAGACAGATGACACCTGGAAATGTCCTTTCATTTTTTCACGTACCACTGAGCCAGGGGGGAAGTAATTGCATCAGGTTTTATGCAAAAGGTGGATGCTTGGAGATTCATATATTAGGCTGCTTTGTCAGTATAAAACAGGGCCTCTTAAAAAGCAGCAAGAGCCCACGCTAAGGGAAAGCACGTGCTGAATGAATTCAGGTGTTGAGGGTGGAGGCGGTTTTTAGGGGAGAAGCCCTGTGTGCTGCTGGAAGGGACAGTCTGGGATGGAGGTGTAGGTCAGGGTGGAGGGACGAGGGGAGCAGGGGGGACGTGCTGAGGGTTGTGTTTTGGGAGGGGGTAACTGGGGGGAGGCATGGGGAGAGCAGGGGCTGCTGGAGAGTAATTGGAGGACAAAGGAGGGATGTCAGAGCAGGAGGAGAAATCCTAGAAACTTGGGGGGGGACGGACGCCAGTATTTGAACGGATGGTTGGAGGGGAAGCTTGGGATCTGGGGATTGACTCTTAAGTGTCAGGGAAGTCTGGGGCCCTGGGAGAAACACGGCTTCACTCAGCGAAGCCTGTTATGCTCGGCTCGCTCCCCATTAAACATGCGTTCTGGAGTGGACAGTCAGATTGGAAGTGCGGCTGTCTTGTCCGTGCGGGGGGCGTGCGTGTGTTTGAACAAGATAATGTGATTACTCAAATATGCCTCGGTATTGCTTTTAGCTTTCATTTCTCCAGCAGTTGATTTTTGGGTTCCCCGTAGGTTACTGTTGTGCTTGGAGGCTAATTTAAGGAAGAGGCAGGGTTATGTGTGTGGTGGAAAGCTGCGAGCCTTCGCCCATATGTTTTTCTTCTCTGAGCCATGTAAAACCCATCTTTAAAAAAAAAAAAAAAAAAAAAAGAAAAAAGAGGGAGCTGTCAGTTTGGCCCTTCCGCAAATAGCTGTACAGTTTTGTTGAAGGTTTTATGCATTTCCCTAATCAATGGAGTGCTGTGACTTACTAGCACCCGGGGACAGATCTGAGTCCCCCCCAGCACCGCGCTGCAGAGCTGCTGTGGTGGCATACCTTTTTAACAGGTTATCAACAAGGATGTTCCTTGGGTTCCCAGGACGCTTCTCACCCCCTCCCTCCGGCATCTCCCCCCCCTCTGATTCTTTCCGGCAAAATCTGTTCAGTCTCACGCCTTTGTTTTAGGTTGGCTAAACCCTCGACCCTTATTCTTTGTGGGGTCATGCTCAGGCAACCGGGCAGTGCTGAATGAGTTAAGTCGCTGGCTGAAGTTTGGCTTCATGCAACTAAATTTGAGGCCTGGTAGGCATTAGCAGGGCACAGCACATTTACAGAGCTTAATTAGTACGCGCTGTAATTGTTCATGGTCTGCCAGAAGGAGTAATGTTCAGGAAAAGTGGAGTCGTTCTTCTGCAGTCTTCAGTTTTAAAACGATAAATCACTTGCATATTTGTGCAGTGATTCAAATGGAGCTGAGACCTCTCCATCTCAACATGTGGTAAATTGTAAAGTCAATGAATTGCAGATGTAGGGTACAGCAGATTCTCTAAGAAAACGCAGAATGAATGGGGAAGGGTGGTGCTATAAATACATACTGAGAAGATAACTGGGTTTCTGCTGGCTGTGCCAATTATGATGTACTAAAGATATTAGCTATTTTGTTTTAACGTACTTATTTTAAATTTCTTTAACCTAAATATAGGGGTACCGTGTTCCTTCACTTGGTGAGGTTTTTATTAATGCTCCAGAACAATGGGTTTCATATGGAAATGCGTGTGATAGCCATATTAATACAAATTAATTCATCATGGGTAATGTTGTAGCTGTTACTAGAGGAGTTTGTAATGATGGGACACTTTAAAAGTGTGGCTGCAGAAACTTAGAAGAAATGTTGTGGTAGAGGATGCCTTTATATTGTAGTTGGGGGAAATACCGGGAATATTTTTTATCTCACCATGGCATTTGGTATCTGCCCGTAATTCCTTCCAACTTCGGCAGCGCTTTTTTGGATACGTTAATCCGACAGCCTAGAGCGTATTTAAAAAAAAAAGCAAAACACAAACAAAACTACACCATACAGATTGACATCGTAAATGCCGCGTATTGTTTTTTTTTTGAATGCGGAGAATGTGTGTCACTCTTACTGCTGTGAAATCTTGTCTTCCTTGGGCTTGGTCCAAGAGCCATTGAAGTCAGTGGAAAAAAGGCTTCTATTAATAACGAAGGGCTTTGGATCAGGCCCTGTGTGCCTTGAACCAATGGCCAACTTCTTCAAAAGTGGATAAAGGTATTGAAAAAGCCAAACTCAACTAAATGTCATATTGATATATTGCTGCTTCTGTGGCGTCCTTCGCTCCTGGGAAAAAAAAAAAAAAAAAAAGAAAAAGTTATGTTTCCACTGGCAGTTTCTTAAATGAGCTCCTGCTTCTGCAGTATCTGACTTTCCCACAGAAGCACGGAGCATCCTGGCAGGATCAGGGTTTGGTCCGAGGCTGTGTTGCATGTCAATACTGCTTTTCTAATATCAGTAGGTGGATTTGTGTGGAAGTTGTAAAAGTTAATGATTGTTCTCTGACTCATACGCTGCTGGTTTCAGCTAAGAAGAAACGGTGACAGTAAAATGATAGATATTATAGGAGACAAGTAGTTGGGTTTTTTTTTTTTTTTTTGAGCAGAGAATGGATTTGATTGTTTGAAATGCCTCTGCTGCTTGCTGAAGGATGTGCAAGGAAGGAGAAGATGGGAGGGCAGCTTCTTTTGGGGTCAGATGATGCAAGTACCAGACTCCTGCAGGTATTCAGCCAGGAAGTGAGGCTGAATTCAGGAGGGACTCTCTGCAGTGTTAAAGGTCCCATAACCATTTTGTTAGTCCTACTGATACAGTTAGTCCTGCCTAACTGTTCTCCTCTCTCAGCAGAACAGGTTTTAATGCCCTAGGCTCTGTGGGAAGTACGATTGCATGCCTAATGGCTACCAAGTATGAATATAGAATTGTGCTTGACTAGTATCTATCTCACAGCTTTGTAGGGCTCTCCAGAGTATCTGTGGTGTGAAAGGTGCTGTATACAACAAAATCTGTCTCTGCTTTTTAATTCACTAGTGATGGTGATGCAGCTGAGGCACCAAAAAAATGGGAAGTGACAGTTAGAAATGCCAAACTGAAAATACTGCCAAGGGACTTTCTGAGGAATATTCTTGGATGTTGATACAATAGAAACAAATTGTCCTATTTTAAGAAAGGGAAAAACAGAGCAAGCAAAGGTGGGGGTGTACCTTTGAGCACATCCAAACTCCCACTGGAGTCAGTGACTCCTTAAATAATGATCTGGAAAAGTCTGAGGCTATAGGCTTTTCTATTCTAGAGACAAGCCACTACACTGATTTCTGCTTTTAACTGATGCAAATATTTAATAAAGGCTCTCTTGGAACTGCTTTAAACCCTACCCTGAATAATTTTAACTTGGTTAATACAGTGAACTGGTTTGGGAGCATACACAGTAAGAGGTTTGCATTGGTTTAATTAGATTTAGGAGATTTATAAAACCAGGGCCACTACTCTGACATAGGCAAGGTCTGGAAGACAGTGTGTAGACGCTGCATTGATCTGTGCCCAGGCTGAACAGACTGCCATTGAAATTACCCCATTATAAATGTTTGCCGATATTAAAGAAGCCACGCGATGGTGTGACCTTGGATGAACACATCAGAAGAATAAGATGACAATCAGTGTTTCTACCTTTGTTTTCTCTGGGACATTGGCAAGAAGGTTTTTTCCCTTTGAAAGGAGTTACAGATTATTGTCTGGAAGTCGAGTTTTTGAGATTTTTATTATTATTATTAACCACATGTCTCAGTTTACTTCCGGTTACTGTTACATTCCCCTGTGGGCTTTCTCTTAATTCTTAAACTGCACTGTAAAATGCAGCTTAAAACATGACTGTGTCAAATAAAAAAAAAAAAAAAAAAGAAAAGGGAAAAAAAAAAGGGTACTTTACAGGAGCTGGTCACAAACATAACTACTTTACCGGTCACAAAACTGCTATGTAAAGAATATCCCCAGAGCTTATTTTATCTGGATAGCAGCTAAATATCTTTACAATCCCCAGGGTTGTTAAAGGCCAAATGCCTGGTATACGTAGTTTATTTTCCATTGAAATCTGTTGCTCAACTACAGCACTTGAAAGTACTTTGCTTTTAATTTCATAAATATGTAATTAAATTTTATAAATATGAAATTAAAAAGTGAAAACTAGAACCTGGGTGTAGCTGGGTGGTTGTAATGAGAACTGGAGTGTCACCATGCTGCCAGTGTGGCCGGACATGGGGTATGGGGCTGGTTACGTGGGCACATCTGTGTATATGCCTGCGATGTATATTTGTGAACGTACCCTGGGTTATCAGGTGTCTAGTCAATTTTAATTGACAATATGAGATTCCTGTGGTTACTCTGTGCACAGATTGCCGTGGGGCTCTACAGGGTTTGTGGGAAGAAAAGCCTTGACAAGTTTCCATTAAGCCCTGAATCAGGCAATTGGAAAAGAGGAGAATGAAAGGAGCTGAAAAGAGGGACAACTTGTTAGTGTTGCATTCTGTGCTTGCAACGAGAAACCTCTTTTAGACAAGAGTGGTTCTCAGGCCAAGAATTTGAAACTCGCAGAGAAACCTGTCCAGAACACAAAAGTTGTTTGAACGGGGTGCAGAATTGTCACAGTAATTAGAGCAATCTCCGTTTACTGAGTGGCAGCCTTTATAAAGGACAGGGGATAAAGGGTTCAAATTCATCTTTCTCTCTCCGATTCACTTCTGATGAACTGCCTCTGTGTATGTATGTGTATATGAAGGAGTGTGTGTGTGTGGCCACATTTTCAGCTACTCATCATTCGATTGTACTTGTTTTAAAAGAAGGATGACTAAAGTTTCTTCTTCCTGCCTCGAGTGATGTTTTGAGGCATTTTGCTTTTATTTATTTATTTATTTATTAAATTAGTGCACTAATTTGATATACAGAAACAAGGGGATGCTTTGGGCAATGCACTTGTGCTCTGCTGGAGTGAGTACCCCAAATATTTCTCAGTCAGTTTCTCTTCTTCCTCAGTCCTGCATCTTTGACTCTTAGGAGCAGTCCCATTATTTTTAATAGGATTACTTGTGGAAACAAGGGGAGTGAATGAATAAGGCTTGGACCCTTAAAGTTTATCCTCTTGCCACTGTAAGGTCTGTCCAGAACTACTGAATCAGCTGGAGTTTTGCCATTGCTCTTATTGGGAGAAGAAGGATCAGGCCCGTGGGTTATGTGAGGCTGAGTCTTGTGAACAAGCCAAATAAAACTGTAAAAATAAGAGCTGTTGCTGTGTGCGATGCAGGAGTGTCTGGAGGTCTCGGTCTGGGTTCCTTTTGGTCAGATGCTACTCAGAAAAACGGCAGTGAATGAGCGAGGGAGCAGCATGAGTATTCTCTGCTGGATTTCCTATGCACCTTTACTTTTAAAGAAAATAAAATATTAAACCCATTGATTTCCCCCCCCCCCCCCCCCCCCCCCCCCAGTAATCATCCTGAGTGCAGAGTTAGTAATTTTGATGTCCATTTATTTAGCTGTTTAGGCTTTGTGATTATCTTTTATTTGTTCTCCCTGAAATAATGTAGGATGTCTGCTTTGTAAAGGCTTGGAGGTAGCGACCTTGGCTCTTACTTAATCATTTAGTCAGGGTTGTGTTTCTCCCCTTCGTTCACCACCACATCTGAATGCAGAGAGAGAGAGAGGAGCCCTTTAGGTTGATGTCTTTGCTCTGTCTTCTGTTTCTCTGTGTCACATTGCCTTCAAGGCCTGTGACATGGCTGGTGAGGTGTTGTGTTGGGACCCTGTGAGTGATGTATGTCCAGTTCACCCCCCCTTCTCTCCTGGAGACCTGGGATCAGCCAGCATCTGCACTGGATTCCTAAGATATGGACCAGAGGCAAAAGGAGGGTCTTGCTGCAGATTACAGAAACATTATTAAAACCAATAAGTACTCATGGCTGTGAAAGTTGTAGCTCAGAGGTCATGTGAAATTTTTGTGTACAGGATTTTTGCCTCCACCTCCACCCCGCTCAATTATTTTCCACTGGATGATAATAAAGAATTTGGGTAGATCTTTTTATATTTTAACAAAAAGCAGATTTTTTTTTTTTTTTTTTTCCACAGAGTTGGTCCCTAGCATGAAAGAGCTGTGGAAAAATGGATTGTCTGGGAGTTCACATTGCAAAACTGCCCGTTGCCATTCGGCAAAGCACACTTCTGTCGTGCTTCCTGGGAGCACGCGTTCCCCCAGTTCACTTGCCTTGTCTGTGAGTGTGAATGCAGGAGGGTTTTCTGAACACGTAGAAGTTGTCTTGTAGACACAAGGAGGAGTTAGGAGACGATGGTTTTGCTGGCAATAATGCTGAATTGCTTATGCAGTGTTGGAGCATAGAGTCGGGTCTGTGTGTTGGACGATGTCATGGTCTTGTTGAACAATGTCTCCATTTTTACATGATGCTGTTTCGTCTCAACCAGTGATGGTGTGCAGACCAGTTGTGGTGTCTGCCATCCTGAAAGAGTACCCAGTGCGGTACTAATTGTACCAGGACTAATTGTTGATTAGAATGTACTTGTTGCAAATTATGGACATCTCTTCAACGTGGCTTTCTCAGTCCTATCCCTTGTGCATTATTTTCTCAGCCAGTAATTAATTTCTCAGTTTGGTAATTTGTCAGTAACTGGTATCTCTTCTGTAATGAGTGTTCTGTAGTAATTCTCCATCACTAAGGAGTAATTGCTGGCCGTATAAAGTCACTGATCTCTTTCATTTGCCAGCCGGATAACCTTTCCTGCTAAACTGTTATGACCAAGTTATCTGCCAGAACAAAGCCTAAGTACATCTACAATCGATGTCCCGGCCGTGGGATACACAGTGAGAAAGGGCCAGAGGAAGCTGGTTTTAAGTCATGGCTGCAAAACGGAGCTCATGAAAAGCAGAAAGCTTTTATTTGATTCTATGGCTGTGTAAAATCTAGCTCAGCCTAGAAGAGCAGCTCTTGAGTTTAGCTGAGGCGATGATGCAGAGCTGCCAGTGTCCTTTTCTTGGTGCATGGCATTTTCTCAAACCTGCTTTTGTGCCTGACCCAGTCTTGGTCTTCTGCCTCCCACTGGAGTTGTTTCTCAGTGTGGTGGTAAGCGTTTTGGAGGTGCTTCCCTTCCTGGAGCTGGTGGTGCAAATACAGACCCGATCCTGCACGTGCACCGGGCTCATCTCCATGTCAGCCCTCCCAGGAATTGTCTTCAGCCCAGCTGGGACCATGCATTTGGGCTTGTAGGATTGTGGCCTAAATTTGTGATCCCAAGGGGGAGACTACAAAGCTTATTTTGGATACAAAATACTTGGTGGAGTGGGAAGGAGGCTAAAGAGAATAATGGAAAGATGGTGCAAATGAGAAGCAAATTTTTTTCATTTACACTCCCTGCTATTGCTCTTGTTTGTGGATCTAAGTAGAAAACTGGCAGCTTTTGGAAATCTCGTGAGTTGCTTGTCAGCATCTGCACACGCCTAAATACCTTTTACATTTGTTTTTGTGTTTCCTGCTCTTTGAACACCTTAGCTAATGCCACAAGGAGTGAGCTGAAATCTCTCTTTCCTCCCCCCCCCCCCCTTGGAATTGTTTGTTAAATTCCAATTACGGGGCTTGTTCAACACCTGTACAAACCCACAGCCATTGTTAAGGGAATAATTTGAGGACAATGGGGTTAATGCAGGTGTACACAAGTGCAGAATTTGGATTGCAAAGTCTCTTTATTACTCTGTGTGCATAAGAAAGAGAAGGAAAGAATTCAGCTTAATTTTTAGATCCCAGATATAATTTGTAGGACAAGCATTTGGAAGAAGGGTAAGCGGGGAGGGGAAGAAATGTCTGAACATGTTCAGACATGGCACTGAACACATATGAAATGGAAAGTTAAAAGGAAATAAACACTACACTCCTCTTTCCTCCCTACCTCACCCTCATACCACTTTCATGGAGTCACTTCTCAAGGTATAGCTGCACGAAGCTGCTAGTTGGTAATGATCTTGCACACTGATTGCCTTCAGAGTGATCATGGCTAAACCTGAATGCTTGCGTGGAACTGAGGGACTGGGACACCGTGCTGGTGTGTGGTGCCAGGAGTCGCCAACCCCGATTGCACCCAGATGCAATCAGGAAATTGCATTAGATGTTCGTTGGGTATGCTCTGTTTGGTAGAAGCAAACTCAAGGGACTTGTTTGACTCTCAAGATTTCTTTTCTCTGAAGCTGAACATGTATGTAGTCTCCAAAGGTGACCTACTGTCTCATGTCACCACAGTGTCTCTCTTAAGATGGTAAGAACATCTGTAAAAGCCACTAGGATGAAGTCCTAGAGTCTGTAGGACATCTCCTTCTGGTATTCCATTATGTTGGTGCGAAGAGTTACAGTTTTGTGTAACTTCATGACTATTTGCAATGGGTCATCTTCCTTTAGGGTTATTCCAGTAAAGGCTAAAGAAGTTCATGCAGAATGAAAGCCAAGATCCACATCCCTGCTGTCACAAGTGGTTGTAAATTGAGATTGGTTTCTCTTGCAGTTTCATCTTTCTTTGGTTTCTTTCCTAGTCATGGAAGTTCCTCCAGGCAAGGATCAAGCTTTCTCTGTTATTTAAGTACTCTGTGCATTTGGGGTGCAACAAACTAATAAGTAGGAATAATTATTAGTGGTTAGATAAATGTTCAGATCAGTTTATCCTTTTGGTGACTTGCCTGTTAGAACTAATCTTGACTGCTACAAATAGGTTTGGTATTTGGCATTTCAACTTCTGTAGGAAGGGAGAAAACGGCTGTTGCCTGTGAAATGGTTCAGAAGTTACTTGCTGTTCTTATTCAATGAGTAATAACTCAGCTGAGTAGCATGACGGGAGTCTTGGGTATGGAACTGTTTGATCAAGAGAGAAATGGGTAGTTCCCCGTCTTGGTTATGCATTGACATAATTGTGCATGCCCATGTGCTCAGAGGAGGACTAGCTATCATCCAGGCGCTGTCAAGCAACTTGGCTTATACTGGAGAAACAATGAGTTCTTTAATAAAGGTTAATTTGAAGTTATGGAAAGAAATATTTTTCACTGATTTGAGGCTGTTTGGAAGGTGGCTAAAAATTATCTTTCAATGAGGTGTCATGGTTTGGTCCACTGGAGACACGGATTTACCTCTTTGGTGGGTAGTGTGAACTTCTCCTGCCAAAGAGTGTAGTTGCACTAAGATAATAAGTAGTGATTTCTCCTAAAACTTTAAGCAGATTAACCTTCTGAATTGCAGACTCTTGAGGTGATCTTGTTTCTGGCCAGTGGTGTAAATTGGTGGTTATGGTGGTTCTTTGTCTTTGCAGTGATGTGAATTTCATTGAAACAAGTGAAATTTATGGGTGAAAGACTTGATTTCCTCCCTCTACTTGGATAATAATTTTTAGAAGACAATTTAATGATTTTTTTTTTTTTTGAGTGTGTATACACTGAACTAATGGAAGATGAAACTGGTGTTGGTATGCTTTTCCTCACAATAGTTACCAATATAGATTGCATTAGTTCCTGCTGTTTGCACCAGTTTCTATTGTTTTGTACTGTGTTAGTAGCACTATGTACCTGCCTTAGAAATTTGTATTGTTCAGCCTGTTCCATAGGACATGCAGTCACTACAGTGTATGTTGTGTTTAGTTTGTTGGATAGCAGCTGTGTGTGGTAGATCATCTTGGAGATTGCTGGAGGCCCCTTTTGTACAACTAAATAACTCCTTTCTGCTAAGTTAGTAAAAGTAGTTTCTTTACTGGGAATACTTGAACAGGTATAGTGGGCATTGCCTGGCATCTTGTTCTCTCTGATCCCAACAAAGACCCAAGTCCAGGTTAGCTGATTCTAACTCACCTTCAGGGCCAAAACCAGGGGAATGTGACCGTGTGATGAATGATCCTACTGTGCTGAAAAAAGGCAAGAAGTAATGTCCTGTTAGCTGATGAAGCCAGAGAAGCAGTTAATATCTGGTGTTATTTGAATGCTTTTACAACTTGAAGGAGCATTGCCCACCCAAACTGAGCCCCAGATTTCAGATTTCATGTATACTTCTGTGCCTGCAAAACCTGACAAACAGAGCGGTTCATCCAAGAATTGCAGTAAAAATACTTGGTTTTAATCAAATGAGCCCATCAGTGTAATCATAGGTACCAAAATCTTGGAGCAGTTAAAAATGGGAGAGGAACTATGTCTGAACTCAAATGAAACTGACTTTTGTGTAGTGTTTTTGGATGGCTTAACAGCTACAAATTTAAGATACAAATTAGCTACTGTTTAGTAACAGTTCATTTTTAACATAAAGATCTCTTAAAAGCTTCAATAAATGTTTGCACATTTTATACAAGTACCACTGCAAATCTGTGCTGTAAGCCTTGAAAGTAATTAAATAGATCTGATTGTGAGCTAGAGGCTTGGTGCAGAAATCTGGAAGAGATTGATAGGGAAACTATTAATACCTGTATATAGAAACAGGATATATTCATATCTATATAACATCAACATCTATAATCTATATAATATCTATTAATATATGAATACCTATAGTATGTACATATGTACATATATATGCATGTGTCTACTTATATTAAATACATATGTATGTGTATACATACAGTTTTTTTTTCTACAGCTTTGAGATGATGGCAACATTTGAGAATGAAGTGCCTGATTATTTTCTTGTCTCATTTGGGAGGATCTTTTTTAGGGGAGGACCTGTCTGTCTGTCTGTCTGTGAGAACAGCACTGCCATAAGGTGTTCTGCTCAGTGGTCACCCTTTGTATGAACATGCCATGTGGTTTCCTCTAAGTCACCTGGTATTAGGCTATTTACAGACAGAACTTGCAGCATTGCTGGGTGATCTAAAGCCAGGGACATGACTCTGTGCCCAGGTAGGGTTGTTCTCCTGGCTCACGGTTGTGAAGTGTGGTAGAGCAGAGGCATTTCTTAGGTAGAGAGTCCCTTACACATGGATTTGTCTGAATCCATGGTGAGCTGGGCTCTACTCCTCCAGAGCCCTCCTTCAGCTGCAGAGTTATCATCAAGGTGTGATCCACTCACAGCTGGAACTCTGAAAGTAGTGTTTGAGCTTCTTCTAAGCCTTGTGTTGTGCACAGAGGCAGGTAAACTGTTGTTTGGTGCTGTCTGGTGTGATATCGTCTCTGTGATGACGTGGTCTCCGTGATGCTTGCACGTGCTCTGTCCCCAGGTATTCTGTGTCCCTGTGATGGTTCACCATGGTTCATGGTGCCGCAGGGTGGTCCTTTATGGGAAAATTCTGCTTGAGTCTCAGGTCTATTCCTTGATGTTGTTCCTTGAAGAAACATGGGTGTTGAAGCCAAAGTGCTTGTGCCCTGGCTATGTCCCACTCTGAGGGAAGGCTCATGCCCAGGAAGGATTGCCACAGCCCCAGGGAAGTGGACTGCTCTGCAGGCCAAGTTTCAAGCTCAAGTCATGGTGCAGCCACAGCCCTTGATGTGAAAGATCCTGTTGGGAGTTTGGGCCCATGATATTTAAATATTCCTATGGTAATATAATCAGCTGCCACCCACTACTCCGCTTCTACACTGGTCCTAAAATAACCTTTGGTAGCATGACACACGTGAAGCTTCCCTCCCCTCCTGTTTAATCTCCTGTACACAGCCCCAGTGTAATGTTTATATGACAGTCATAAAGAAGGCTCTGTAAGTGTATCCAGGCCTTTTATGAGAGCATGACACGACATCAGTTTCTGCATTTATCTCCCTGCTCCCTGACGTTCTCATCTCTGCCGTGCTTTCAGTTTTGGAATGAAGAGAAGTGGCGTGGAGCTGCTGTGTCTCATCCACGGGGTGTGAGCTTCCCCTTGCCCAACTTGCTGAGTGCTCAATGTCCTTTGTGAGGAGACATGGTTTGGACTTTCTCTCTTCTCCCTCCCTTCCCTGACTGATGTTTCACAAGAAAAACAAACCACAAATGTATGTTCGTGGCTCCATGCAGAGGTGTATATATAGGCTGTCTGTTTGCTGAGAAGATTTTATTGGCATAAATTTGGAATATTTACAAGTGGCAAAATCACTGGGGAGATTACGCAGACCAGACTAAATGAGCTCTGAAGGGCATTTATAACACCTTCAGACAACCGGCCTTTCTGTTTATTGCAAAGGGGTTTATATATGTCTGTGTGTGTGTGCGTGCATATATAGATATATTTAAAATGTAGGTATGTATCTATGCCTTTTTTCTTCCTCTGAAATACAGAAGTGGCATTAATATTTCTGCTGCTGGCTGGTCATAAAACACAGCGATCCTGGAATGATGGGGAAGCTGTCATGTGATGGCAGTATGGAAACATCTGTAATTGAAGTCAGTTTTGTGAAGTGACATTCCTGGATGGTCAGTCAGGCCCCCTTGATGCTCCTGAGGGACTGTAGGTAGCTGTGTGGTTTCTCAGGTGCTTTGCCAGGGCATAATGGGTGGCTTTCCCAGTTGGGTGGTAGAGTGTGGCTTCTTGGGCCAGGTCTGGTAACACTTCAGACTCTCAGTGCTCACAGAGGGCCCGCAAGAAATGGAACTTAAAATCCTTAGTTTTCTTTGGCCAAGAGCTTAAGGGGGAAGAGGAGAAGGGGAGGAGGGTGGAAGAGCAGAGAGCGAGAAAATGCCCTTTTGTAGTAGATTTAAACAAAACAATATCCAAGAAACACTGGCGGTTTGAAAGCTGTTTGGAGAGTTTGTGTGTTAGAAGTAGTCCCAGCTGAGAGACATTGCTGAGCAGAGTTCAAGCAAAGAGGCCAAAGGTGCAGCATAAATATAGTTTGTCAGATTGTTGCTGAAATAAATGAACATTATTCCATGGAATAATCCTAACTACGTATATGGCTCAAATTCAGTCATTGAGTGGTGCCACAAAACACTTAACGGCTTGTAGTCATTGTGCCTTTTGACCTGGAAGGAAAAGGGTGTGATCCTGTTCCAATTATAATCAATGAGCCTTGCTATTGATCTGTGGGAGACGTCGTGAGCGCAGAGAGTGGGGATGGATGACGTGGAGTAATGGCCGGGGGATTAAGTCATTGATGGACTGTCCTGTTTATTTAGCTTTGATCATAGCATAGCACTTGGTGCTCACTTGCTTTGTGATTTTTAATGTATTGTCTTAAATCCAAATGAATGTTTAACAAGGCTGCACCTAGTAATTTTACAAGTAGCCTTAGGAATTCATCCGTTGTGTAAAAGCGTTTTGCACAAGAACTGAACTGCTAGGAGAGGTGGAGAAGAAGGTAGGGCAGCCTGTCCAAGAGGACACCTTGCTTGGCAGAGGGAGAGGGATGACGTTCCTCGCCTGTAGTCTGACTTGCTTTTTAATGCATTTTTATTGGCTAATCAATGTCCAGTAGGAATCTACTCCTGGTCAACTTAAGCACCACTTAATTGAGAAATAAATGATAAACCCATTATGCTTTGCCAGAAGAGAGCATTTCAGGGTGATTACGGATGCTCTGCTAAATTTTTTGGCATCCCTTGAGTGAGACTAATTGCCTTCCCTCAGGGAGGCTCCACAAACTTGGGTCACATCCTGGCCTTGATGAAGCCAATGGGAGTTTTCCTATGGATTTTTTTTTTAATTATTATTTTAAAGAGAGCCATTGTATACCAGCCTTTGTCTCTGGTGTCCTGCTTTTCCCTGAAAGCAGGACCTACTTTGACCTCTTTGCCTGTTTGGCCGGCCCTTGGCCAAGGCTCTTTGCATGGGGATATGGATGCTCTCCGTGTTTCTGAATCGAGTCCCTCTGTGCTGGAAGGCTGGTTTGTTGGGGACTCTGCCAGGGGACGGCTGTACCAGCAAAACCTCAAAGCCGTGATGGCTCTTGGGCTGGTCCAGTGCCCTCTGCTCATTTCCAAGCAGGCTGACCTCAGTGATGCTCCCATCGCTGGCTGCCTGAGCTTCCCCGCCACGGGAGAGTGGTTCCAGCACAGCGATACACGCAGCTCTGGGACAGGGCTCTGATTTTGTTTCAGATCCAGCCTCTTGCCAGCGTGGTGCATGCCCTTCAACAGCCAGTGGAGTTAGCAGTCACAGTGGATATCCGTGAGGCCCGTTAATGAGGAGCTGGACGAGGGAGCGCTGCGTCAGACAGGAGCAGGGCAAGCTTTGTTTAATCGGCTTCTCGAGTCCAGTCTCCAGCTACAACAACTGATTTGCAATGGAAGCCGTCAGGACAAGCTAGGATACAAAAGCCTGAGGATGTATTATTCTGCTTGGCTTTGAGGCTTTGTGCTGGCTCCTAGTGATAGCTGAGACTTATTAAATTAAAGGGGGAAAAAAAAAAATCCACTTATTAGGTGCTCCTCTCAGTTCCTGCTCACTGCGTAGACTTTTGGCTGCGCTGAACCGAGCTCTGTGTCCAAGGCACCATAAGCACCGACCTTCTTTTGTGCCAGGACATCAACTCGACACCTGTGCTCCATGGCTGGAGCTGAGCCTCCTTGGTGATAGAGTAGGAAGTCTCCTCTTTTGAGGGATTATGGACCTGGGAAAGGTCTCCTGTTTTGGAAGAGAGAATAGATATGAAGTGTTGAGAAACTTTCTACTTGTCTTCATAATTTCTTCGATGCTGGTGATTTTTCCTGGTACTATTGGAGCTTGCCGGTGTGGGACTTATGGTCCCAGTTTGCTTTTGTAGCTTTTCTTGATGATCAGGGGGTTACACTGCTCTTACTTCTGCTCTCCTCAGCCCTGTGCTAGGGCAACAGGCTGCGTGCAATTTATAAATAAATATTATTTTGAGTGATGACTGAGAGAGAGGGTATTTCCTGCCTGCGAATGAGTGACTGGAAGAGTTGGAATCTGCCGGCTCTGGGGTGCCAGGCGATGCCCAAACCTAGAAGTCATTATTACTTTTTTTCTGCTGTGACCCCTGCCCTTCTCTCCCCTGCAAACCTGTGCCGTGTTCCTATGCCAGCCTGATAAAAATAAACATGCTGTTGAGATTGCCCCTCACCCCATGCAATTAAGTGGCTGGTTTGCACAAGGATACCAGCAGCTTGGTTGCCTTGTTGCAGATAAGGGTGATAAGGGTCTGGGCTGGAGACATTGCCCCATACCCACAGCCTTCAGTGGGACAGGAGTAATGGTTGCAAAATTGGGTCCTGATTCTTGCCACAGCCTTGTCTGCGGCCACCTCTTCCCTGCCCAGCCAGCCTGGGTCAGGCACTGGGATATGGTGGAGGCAACTGTGTTCTCTTTCTACCCGTTAATCTGCTGAGTGTTTGGTGCATCAGGTTTTCTTTCTTCATAGCTTGACAGGCACAAATCACCAGAATGAGGGGCTTGTGTGGGAATTGATGTCTTTGAGTGGTTTGGGAGTTTTTGATTGGGTGCTCCTGAGGTGTTGGGAAGCCCTCCAAGGGAATGACCTGTGGGACTGATGCCAACTGTACTTTCAGAAGTGACCCGAGACACTTGGAGCCATTCCCAGTGTTCAGAATTATACTGAAACACCAGCATGATGAAAAAACAAATGTAGAATTGCTAAATGTATGTTGTCCAAAGATTATGCGAGCTGTTGTAACTCTGCTTCAAAAAAAAATCCCCAACAAAAACCCCCCAGTGGCCCTCTCATGAGTTACTTCAGCTGAGCATCAGGCCGTGACGAGTCTGATTTGTCTCCATATATAAGCCATGCATCGGAATAAATAAAAAAAAAGAGATGAAAATGAAAGAAGTACTTGTAATTTTTTTGAGGGGGAACACAAAAGGCAATGATAGTATTAGAACAGAAAATGTGAACCAGAGGCACCATGCAGAATACGGTATTTTTTTTCAGGGCATTGGTTTGTATCTGATTTAAATTGAGAAACAGACTGATGTTTTCCAGGTTCCAGTAAGGTTTTAGTGCCTCTGCTTTCTCTCTGTGCCGAGTTTCTTTCCCCTTGTCACCTCTAGAAGGAGAATATTTTATATACCATTACTTTAACTACTTTTTGATCTGAACTTAATCATCTTTTTACAATGTTTAGGTTAAGGAGACTTTTATGGTGTTCTCGTATTGGCTTTGAAAATCTTTAGTCACTGATATCTTTGTTGCTCATTAAGTACATTTTAATTTTTAAACCAAGACTTCTATCTAGATGTTGGTTTCTTTCAGTGGAGATCTTTTTATAATTATGGAAAGACTTGCTACATTTTGAGCCACCTAGCTGGATTTTCCAGTTAGATGATGTACAGCAACTAGTATTGTATAGTATATAATTTGAGACAAAATGATTTTGTGGAAAATCTGTTATAAAGTGATTTTTCTTTCTCTTCCTCTAAAACAGAAAGAATAAGAGGAAAACTAGCCAAAGGATTGATCACATTTGTAGTTAATAGTATAGATACTGATCTATATGGCTGTTTGAAATTATCAATACCTTGACCCAGATAACGTCATGCTTGTGAAGGGACCTGAAAAACATGAATGTGGGATTAGATTTACTTGGCCCTAAGAGAAGAATGTTTCTTTTAATTTGAAACAAGCTTTCTTGAACAGATTTGGAGATGCAAATTATGTCTTGTCTAAGTGGCAAAATCAGCTCTCCAAGAAATGCATGATATTTTTTGAACCCAGGATGCATGACATTGCCTGCAAATATTTTGAATGTTATTATGTGAGCTAGTAGCTGAAGCATTTCACTAAAAATTGGGACTCATGGGTGTTTTTCCTTATCTCTCCTAATATGTCTAAATCTGAAGCTGAAGCCTCCTAGTGCCGGCTACCCAAGTTGAGAAGCTCAGGGCTTCATCTTCAGTGGTGCTCATCTTTTTGTAATGGTCTCTGCAAACACCGGTGGGTTTGTGGATGTGGCATCCATCAGAAAAAATAGTCGTGTTTTTTTTAGCATTCATCTAGAAAATCTCGGACTTGCCTCTCTTGAGTTTGCACGGCTGCAAAGCCAGGGTAGCTTGCTTGATTTGGGAATCGATGCATGTGAAAGATGTTTCCAAAGTGCTGCTGTCCCCAGTCCTTCAGCAATTTGCCATTAGCTGTGGTGTAGCTGGAGGGCAGAGGAGTTTGCACTGTCGGGTTCTGCCCTGGGCTTCTCCTCCCAGGGTGCTGGCTGGACAATGGGATGATTCTGTGTCAATCGAGTTCCAGCTTTTTTCCCCCCGGTAAGTGTTTGTCGATTGAAATTGAAGAATTGTAAGCACAATTCATCTTAGCGTACAGAGAGCAGCGGGTGCGAGCAGCGCTGGCTGGGACCAGACATTGACATACGGGCCGTCATCAAACTAATTGTTGTTTGAATTACCTGTTATGATCCGATGACAAATCTGCTTCGCTCCTGCCACTGGAGCAGAAAATGTAGCTTGAATTGGCGTGATGTTAGCAAGTGTAAACTGTACTTCAACAAGATGGATAAACCCAATTATGGGGCAGACCTGTAGAGAGAAAATCCATTTAAATCTCGTAATGTTAAGCAGAGCTGTGTTTAATTCATTTGGACCAATTTGGGAATGATGTATGAGTGTTGGTGAACATTAGTCAAAGGGAGAAGGGCCGGGGAAAGAGATGCAGTGCTCAGGCAGGATGGCAGAGGAGAGCTGCACCGTCTCAGCGGTTAGTGCTAATGGCTGGGGAAGGCTAAAATGACAAAAAGATGTACTAACTGCTCGTACGAGAACAGCCCAGTGTAAATGAAGCAATAAGAGAAACATATGGAGCAGGAAGAAGGTGTAGTATTTTTCTTAAAACTATTGATCTTTCCAATTGAGAAGTAAATAGATATAAATTGAAAGCAGCATTTTGTTGGTTTTATTTTTTTTTTTTTTAACTCACTGTCACAGAAAGTGTGGTGGGTTTTTTTTAAAATTATTTTTTCCTAAACTTCTTAGGCTTTTTAAAAGATTTGTCAAAACACCAAGGAGGGGGCAAGATTTTTTTCATTTCTTTATTATTATTTTTTTTTTTTTGTGAACAAAAGGTTGGGATTGATCACTTCCTCGCAGTTGTTCCTAGTACTGTGATTGCTTTGTGGGATGTATTTAATGTGTGCTTATTCAGAGGTTTTCCAGCTACGGCTTTCCTTATTTTAAAAGAAAATGAAGTGCCACGTTGTGCAGGCAGATTGATTGACGTGTTCCAGAGGATGCGGATGTTGTACAATAATGGCCTAAGAGGCTGTCACTGCTTATTTACTGGTTTAATACCCAAAATGTGCGTGCTAGGCAGTTGTCAAATGCTGGGGAAGATACAAGGGAACAATCTCCTGAAGGAATTGCTTTGGCAAGACGTAGGGTTTGAACAATGAGTCTACTTGACTCTGTTGTTTGTGGTCTTCAGTGGGTTCCAGCAAAGCTAACCCACATGCACATGTTCTATCTCATTTTGGACAAAAAACCCCACCATCTTTTCTTGTGTTACTCATTTAAGGCTCTTTCCACAAAACTTAAAGTAGTGAATACAAAGGCAGCATTCTTCTTTGTCTGCACATGCCTTACTGTGTATCTGCTTGCTCTGTCCTCATCGTCACAAAGCTCTGCTCTACTCTTGTCAACTCCTGGTAGCAAATAACATGGAGAAGGCAACCTGTCCCAAGGTATGGGTCACCAACTTTGACTTTGAGGTCAGATAGTCATTTTGTGACATTTGTAGAGCCTGCTAAAGCTGGAGTGAAATAACCAGCTGCTGATGTGTAGCATTTAGGAAATCTTCCAGTAATTCCTTGTGTCTGGTACACCTGAAAGCTCTCTGCAATAACAAAAGTGATTCTGGAGGACTTTAAATAAAGTACAGGGAAAAGAGGTGGTTTTCGTTTCCAATTATCTGTACTTCAAAGCATATTAATTCTGGAAGGCATGATTTCCTTTTGATTTCTATAAAATTTAAGCTATTAAAAATACTTTCAAACAATTTTATTTCTGTACTTGGGACTCTGAATGAGAAGCACTTCAGTATAATGAAAAGAGATCCAGCAGCCTTTTTTGGAAAGGCAGGTGGACCTTATTCCTGTGTCTTGTCCCTAAAGTCCATTTAGCCTGGGTGAGAACAAGTTGAGAAAGGCTTGCTTTGAGGGGATCAAAGAGATCTAGCTGCAAGTTGTTTAAAAGGCTGTTGGTCTAATGCATGTGTCCATCACATCGCCTGGACGTAGTGGTGCTGGGAAAAAGGTGTTTTTTGCCTTTTCTTGTATATAAGCCGTAATGGTAAAAGCTGTGGTGTAATTCACTTTGAGCTGTGACATCAAGGTATGCCAGTATTACTTAAGAGGGTCTGTGTGTAGGTAGGTCCTTCTGGGGAGCCTGAAAGAATCCGTATTAAAATGAGAACGTATGACATGCTGTGAGTGTCACACGAGCCCATTTCTGGCACTGTCACTGTGGGCGAGCCCCGTCACTCACCCCTCCCCTCGCTGTGGGATCAGCAGGGACAACTAAAGCTCTGGGGACTTCATGGTAGCTACTCTTACATTGTCAACACTTCCTCTTCTAATCCCTGCTCTGAGAATAACCAAATATTCAGACTTAGCAACTGTTTTTCCTGCCTAGTAACTTCATCTCTCACAATGTCTGCCTTCGAGAATGTGTCTGGATTGCCCAGTAAAACCACTCTGTGTGTCTCTGTGTGTGTGGTTTCTTTTTTCCTCCCCTTGTGGGTCATTCTTTTTTTAAGTCTGCAAAACTGACCCACCAGCTGCTGTGCTTTAGAATTGCTTAATACTTTTATTTAATTATAAAATTGGTTTTAGTAATTTTTTTTTTTAAAAAAAACCCTTGAAGTGCAAACAAGAGAGAATTGAGGGCCTTTTGGTGTCTTGACATTTGTTTGCATTGCACAGGAACATTGGGTTTATGCTTAATTAAAGTATCACTGTTTGTTGAATGAGGGTGCTGGGTCCTAGATGCTGACATAGGATTCACTCTTAAATTGGAAAGTACAGATCATACTGAATGTGTGTATTATAAGGATGTAACACATATCCTGTGACTGTCCCTTAAGAAACATCATTCAGCTGATAAGGAACTTGGACATGGTGGTGTTTAAAATGGGAGGAAGGATGCAGAAGTTGTTGAACCCAAAGGGCTGAGATGGCTCCTGAATATTACAGACGATCCTCTTCGTCCTTTAGGCTGGTTGTCTCTGCCTCGGTTTTCCTATCTGTGAAATAGGAGTAATACTGCTTACTTAATGCTTAGCCTGAGGCAGGAGGTCATATTCTCTGTATTTTGCAAAATGTGCCATTTTGAGGTAGAAGGGACTTTGGAGGAATGACGTTAAAGCAAATGAGAGCTGGATAAAATGAAAGAACTGGGGGTTTGTTTATTTATTTTAAAAACATTACCTTCCTCTGAAGGTGGTTGGTGTTGGTTTTGTTTTGTTTTGTTTTTTTTTTTTTCTCCTTTTGACTTCCTAACAAAATCATATATAAAAACACAAACTGCTGATTGATTCTGCCAGCTCACAGTTTGTCAGGATGGGAGCTGTGTTTTCAGACTTCCCTTTCTTTTCTCTCCTACCAGATGCTGATTGTATTCAATAATCACGTATATGAAAGAATTTTCATTATGGCATTGTGGTTTTGTGTTCTCAGAAGCTTTTGGAACAGGGTAGCCATGAGTAGCCAGATTGCATGACACATTTCAGGCTTTGTTTCTCCCTGACCACATGCACATTTTTTTTTTTTTTTCTTTCATTCCTTTTAAAGTTTGAGCAAAAATTGTATTGATTTTAGCAGTCTCGTGGAGAATCCCACTCCAAGTCAGTAGGGCTGTAACTTACTGAGTATTTTGCGTTTTTAAAATACAATTTTAGTAAATAATGTTGTTTGTTTGGTTGTTTTTTTCCCTCTGTGCTACCATAGTTCGTTCCTGCTGCAGTGCTTTGTGGTCCTACCAGAAATTACAAAAAAATGAATACATAAGGCTTGGGCGATACACACCACTGAGGAGTTGGGTTGTTGTTTACCATCCTGTGAGAGGCTGTACTCACACAAAATAACTCGTTCTTGAGATTGGTCCTGGAGTTTAAACAGGTTCTTCGACTTCTAAGCACTGTTTCGGAGCAGATTGCAGATCTTGCTGTGTTGGCTAACCCATTGTAATTTTTAGACATTAAACTCCCATTTTTATAACAATAGATTTATTTTAAAACATGATGAACGATTACCCTAGAAACTCAGCTCTTACGGAGCTGCCTGTAACCAAATCTCAGCAACAGGGCTGTGAATCTTACTTCAGTTATATGTGAACTTCAAAGTCTATCTGGAAATGTGTGATGCTCTGATTATTTGTTGTAGTTTTTTTCCTAACAAGAAACAAACAGAAACGCAAAAGGAAAAACCACCCTAATATCACAACATGCCAGGTAATAGAATAGCGAATAGTTTTAACAAAGTATCAACTTTCATTTTCTGCTTATATTTAGTACTTTCCCATCTTTTGAATCTTCTGGTAAATGATACATTTTAAAGTGTAAAAGAAAAACACTGGAAAGGATACAGAGTGGGCAGTACTGCTGGGGTGGGCTTGTTGGAAACCTAACGCTTGCATTTTTTGGGGAAAAGTTCAAGCTAGATAGCATGACTTACAAGGCAACTTTTTGCAGATATCGCGTTTGAAGGTATTTACAAATATTCTGTACTGACTCATTATTTTGTCTGCTATTCTGTGGTTAGAGTGATTTGAGTCTGTATTATGTTCTTCAATAGCTTTGCAAAATATTGGTTGCATTGGTGTGCGAATTGAGGGGAACTAAATGAATTGGTTCACTGTCAAAAACCACATGCAAAGTACGTATGGTTTTGATTTCTGCTTTAGTGGTTCTGTTATCATTGTTATTTACAGCGAGAGTGGCTTTTTATCTCCGAGTTTGTGCTCTTTAGCCTACTTTGCAATTGAGTTCTTGGTTTTGTGGTTTTTATCAGCAATGTTCAGCATAGCTTCTAGAGTTCTTAATTTTGCTGTTTGCAAGTCCCATTGCTAGCTAGATCTTGAAGCTAGATATGTAGAAAAAGTGCTTGAGAATTACTGTAGGATAAAATACCTCCCCTTGACCATGACATGAACTGGATGGAGACTGAACATCGCCCTTTCAGGAAAGCCATGCAAGGACATGTCTGACTAAGGCTCTTCAGGAGTCTTAAATTGGTGCAAGAGCTGCTTCTCTCAGAATTCTATACACGTCTGATTTCACTGAATCAGGACATAATTATGATTTTTAAGAATGTTATTTAAAAAGAGAAACTTATTTAATACAAGAGACTTTTCAAGTGTTACTTTCAGTAATGCTTTTGCTTTGTATTGCCTATAAAAAATACATAGTGAAGAAAAAAAAGTCATAAGCCTGGAATTTCCCAGCTGAAAGTTGATGAATGAAGGTTTGGAAAGTGAAGAATTAGTGCTTTCTAAACTTACCAGGCATTAAAACTCTTGTGTCTTCATATGTTTGGGAGCAGTGGAAAGACCTTCTTGAAGGTGAGAACTGATGTCTTTTTCCTAGCATCATGCTCCCAAGATATCTTGTACTGTTTAAGAAACATAAAATACTGTCAGCCATATGATAAAATTGAGAAATGGCAATTCTATTTTCTCCCATCGATAACGTTGGGAAAGTCAGTAGTGATGAAAGATTCTTGCATCCGAAAGAAAGCAGAAGCTGGATCTAATGCACTTGATTCAGTCACTACTTCCCTCCACCCCCTCATATGCTGTGCAGGATCCTTCCTAATGGTAGACTGACTTTTGAAGGACACTATTTCACTGTACATCTCTGTAATTTTGTCAAACTCTTGATAATAATATTGTATTGAGAACTAAAGCTATCAATTCATTAATGGTGATGTTTAATAAAGATCTAATGGTGCTTTCTAGTTTAACCTGAGGTGTGACCATAAACACCTTTTAGAAGATTTTGTCTCCTGCTTGATGTCTTCCTGAAAAGTAGAGGGGACTTTCTATATCTAGTACACAACTGAATTCTGTCCAGCAGAGCACAGATGATTCTAGAAAGGATTCTAGAAACATGCAGGAGTGATCAAGGTGGCCCATGTATAGTTGGGGCTCATGGGCTGGGGTCGTAGAGGCTATACTGTGACATAATTTATCTCCCTGGGGTTGTAAAACAAAAGACTACACAGAAAATTAGCAACAGAATGATTCATCTTATTGATAGGCATGAAATTAGGGGCAGCAAGAAGAGGAAACTTGTTGCCAGTTTTATACTGTTTTGCTGCATGTCCATGTCTTTTGTTTGCAAGGAATTCTCTTCTGTGTGAAGACTTTATTTTCATTTTACAGCTCACTGCGCTCTGTGGGCATCAGGACCACAGTCTGTCGGTGACGTAGCATCGCTTTCACGAGAGTGGAGAGCACGATTTATAGGCACAGTAAACACCTTCTGATAGTTCGTTCCAATTAATAAGTGTATAACCCCCTGTGTGCTGTAGAAGGTGATTTTACTTGATCTTTTGTGATTGGTAGTGAGAAATGTAGCTTTATATACACAAACTCATTTTATAAATTGCAGACTATATTTAATTAGCATTATGCACCCACTATCACCTCATCTACACTTCTACTAATCTGTCTCCCTGGGACTCCACCGCTCCAAACAGCTCAGTGTCTTCAGCCAGCATTTAGAGATTAATAAATCTGCCAGGGAAACATTCCCTCCTTATCTGTTTGTCTGTGGAAATACCCCCAAATGTTAACACTGACCACAAGCCTGAGACGAGCAATTTTTGTCTCAGCTGCTGGCATCTCTTCTGTAGCTAAAAGGGCCATGATTTCAGAAACCTGATGCTTTATCCTCTAGTACTAGAAACAGGAGTTTCATTCCCTTGGCAAGGGGAGGGACCCAACTTTCCAGCAGAACAAAGTCAGCTCATTTGTTTCTCTCACCAGTACATAATCACCAGGCTTGGGAAGGCTGGGGTTTGGTGTATGGAAGTACTCGGTTACATTATAGGAAGTTCCTGGGATGCTTTCTCAGGGACACTTGTAACTGGGACCTGAATCAGTCTTTGGGGAGGAGATCTAGGAAAGTGATTTTCTGTGTTAACGTCACTCTCAGTTTGTTACCCACTCAGAGAGGTAACACCTTACTGAGCATCTATGTTGCACTTCCCAGGTCTCTCCCTTAAACAGTTTCCCTTTGTGGTGCCTCCCTTTTTCACTCCCATCTGTTTTTTGGGCAGGGTCAGTCTTTCTCACTCTCTTGTTTGTACAGTACCTAGCACAAAAGGACTCTGTTCTCTGGCGGTGCCTTTGGGCACTGCTGTTAGACAAATAAAAGGGTATAAAGTTTGCATCAAACTTTTTTGCAACCTGTCTTGCACAACGAACTGCCTGTGCCAATCTGTATAACGCAGCAATGTCTCAAGTGCTGGATGGAACTGTGTGAAGGATTCATTATGATTTTGTGATCTGTAGCACTAATGCAATATTGTCAGCCACTCTGGATTGCAGAGTTACAAACCCTGCCTCCAAACTCTCACTTTGTGAAAAAATGTGGTTCCTACAAAGGCAACAGTAGCAGTCCTGTTACTTAGGTTAATTAAATCAAAATAGAATAGTTCCTTAATTTTTGTTGCTCTGGAACTTTTTTTTTTAAAAAAAAAAATCTTTCAAATTGCTTCCCTGAGCAGTAAGCAAGGTCATATTTATAATACTTGTCTCTATATAGAACATCAGAGTCCCTAGAAATAATGTAAAATACCTCTGTGTGGATGTGCCTTTGCCCCCTAAGGAGATAATGAATTGAACTTTTTTTTTATGAGCCCCAGAATCTCAAGGAAATAAGTCTTGACTCAAAAAAACTCAGGCTAATTCTGGGGTGGAACTAGAGAGAGTTGTGCCCTTCCTAATTGAAGGTAGAAGTTGACTCTGTTTGGCTCAAAGTCTCAGGGCTTTATGAACCTCTCCCAGGGTTTAGGCTTTGTTAGATGTTCTTCCACATGTTAGGAATGAATGTGGAGCGGCCATCCTCTGTAGTCCTGCAGCTGTATTGTAAGCTGTTGGTTTTTCTCTGTGGTGGATGCATATCCATGTCCAAGATGATTAGAGGGAATAGTCTGTGGATAGATGAAGAAAAATAATAGAGCACGAGGTATGGGAAGACATCTCTCCCCTACTCTACTGGTTATTTATTAGTTTCCCTTTGAGTGTTTGCTGGATCTTACTTCAGTTATGCAGGAAGTTACACAAAATGGTGAATGGAGCCAAGTTATGTATCGTGTCTGCCTCAGCCATCCTTCTCCTTCCCCCCCTTCATACTTCATGTTTGCTGTCTGTTTAATATATGTAAAATTGAGCTGAGATTTTAAAATTAACTGTTGGAGTTTGATGATACTTGGAGCTTGAATAAACTAAGAAAAACTGATCAGGTAAAAGATGGCATGGAGAGCCAGGCACCTTCCCATGTTGAAGTCCCAAGAGCTTGCAGACCTCCTCAAGGAGGACAGCCTAAGGTGGTGCTGGTTGTATTTTACAGGTGGGGAAAGCAAGACATAAAGAGGTTGAGTGAGTTAGTTTAATTCTTGAAAGGCACTGATGTGGACAGACCTAGATGTTAAAGACAACGAGCTGAATCTAGGCTCTCGCTGCCATTTATCTCGTAGAGATTTATGGTTGTGGAGGGTAGGACCACCTCCTTGGTGGCCAAATAGTGTGTGTCCATGCCTTGTGTGGTGGTGTTGCTGGTGAGGGACAGGGCAGGGGTCTGGGAAAGCCTGAAGCCACCATGCAGCTGGAGTCAATCAGTGCTGAGAAGCTGACTGAGTACTTGCATGTTTGAAGTATGCAGCGCCTCTGGGACATGTGTGAGGCAATGCTGTTTACTTGTATCTACTTGTTTTCCTGGATAAAACTGCATAATGTAAGCCTGCATCCGAGGCCACCTCTGTTATTCCTGGGTAGTCTCCAAAAGTATCTTACGGCATTTGGAGTCTCGTCTCCCTTGCCCGTGATTTCCTTGGTGGAGCACTGCTGACGAGACCTGTGTCATGACTTAGTTTCTGATCTACTCTGAACAGTACTGCTGGGGCTGGTCAATAAGCACTAGAAAGGTGTTTTTCTCTGTTCAGTTGTACTCTCAACTAAGAAAAATGTATCTATGTATTGTATTTGATAACAGGCAGCATCAGCTTGATGCTTCTGCACAGCATTGTGACCTTGAGGAATGGGAATATAAAACAGCATTATGACTCTTAAGAAAACCCTGGTGTATCCCCTTCCAGTAATTGGAAGAGCTGTGGTCTTAATCAATGAACTTCAGCTTGGAGTCCACTAGAAAGAATTTAATTTAACTGGAGTAAAACAAAGCTTACTGGAACTACCGGTTGATTGGGTGTTTTCTCCCAGACTAGTATTTTAGCTGATCTGATTTGCTCAAGCCCCATGATACTTGCAACACTTTTCCTTTTATTTTTTCCTCCCCTTTCCTCCCCTCCCAATGCTCTGCAAAGCTGCCTCAAGAGTAGTCCTCTTGACACAGAGGCTGCAAATGCCACCGTGGGCACTTGGAGTAATCCTCAGCTTCATCTTCTCCAGAGCTGCGGCTTTCTCTGGGAGAAGAGCTCTCACGTGTTTAACAGAGAGATTGCATTGTGCTCTCTCCCAGAAGTACCTGGCTAGGGCACTCTTGTCTTTGGGGAGGAAATCTCCTTCTTGTTCAGGTGAAATTGCTGGAGCATCTGGTGTAATTCAGACTTAGTGTAAAAGTTGCCTGTGTTTTTTCCCTTCAGATAGGATTTATGACTAGAAGTCATATCTTCCTTAAACTGATATTTTTTTTTTTTTTTTTTTTTCCCCTTTGAATTGTCTTAAGCTCTTTCTGTGAATGCCTTCAGAGCAGTGTTCCTGCCTGTTGCCTGTCCCTTTTATAACATACAGGTATTATACTGATGTTGTAAGAATCGGTTTCTGTTGACTTCACCTGAGAAACCTCATGGCTGTCTTTTCCTTGGTAGACAAAACCAGTTTGGAAGTACCACAATTGCTTGACTTGGATTTCCAGTCTGATCCCCTTAGGTTCAGCAAACGGAGTATTCCAGGAAGCGGTGGTTTTTAGCAGAGTAAATTTCAGATATGAGGTTGAGATAAATCTGAAAGTCTTAAAACCCAATGAAATAAAAGCCCCCAAACAAGAATCCCGTCAGAACAGATGGGCATATCTTTATAATTGGTTTGGAAAAGCAGAAAAAAAATTACCTTTTATTTTGCCATGTTGTTTCATCTAAGGCTATAACTGACCCTCTCCTGGCCTGTCTGTATTTGCTTCCTCAAATGGGTGGGAGCTCCTCTTCCCTCCCCTCCTCCTCCCCTCCTAAGTGTGTGCATGTTGATCTGGGCAGTTGATTCCTGACTTAGATCCAGCAATTGCTTGGATTGAAATGGTTATTGTAAGGGAGTTGGTGTGGTGGTTTTTTTTCCCCCTCTCTCAGTGTCGGGACAGCCTGTGCAATGTGTTTCATGAAGTCAACAGCTGAATCGTTTAAATTGCACCCTCTTGTCCTTTGCTCTTTCTTTCTCCCTCCTACTTTGACTGCAGAGTTTGCTGGAGGGGCGGAAAACAAGTTTGGCACCCACATGGTAGAGAGCACTGATTAGTTCCTAAAAGAAGCAGCAAGTTGATTGCTTGCAGAGATGATGTAAGCCATTGCTCTGGGGTACATCGGGTTGGATTTCTCATGCTTTATCTTATAAAGCCTAAATTAACAGCTGGTTTGGTTTGAGTTCTCCGGGATCTGACTAAAGGATTACAGTCCGTTCTCAAGTGAGTCAATCTAGTTTAATTTATTTCAGGTCTATCAAAAAAGATCAATCAAAGCTCTTTTGAAAGTAAAGCTGTAATCGGCCTGTGTGCTTAGATGTCACTGTTGTTGTATTTGCTTTGCTTCTCTGGTGGAAAAATGTTCAGACTGCAGCTAAGAGTGTATTGCAGTGATTTTTTTTTTTTTTTTAATACAGTCAGATTTTTTAGAAGGTTACTTGTGTTTTGAGAACTGTTGCAGCCTGTGTGTACGCCTAACCAAATCTGCTCTTGGCGCTTTTTTTTTTTTGTGAATCCTTGAACTTGAAACTGTACTTGAACTGGGAAGGATCGTGGTTTAGTGGTTAAAAAATACAAGTAGGAGTTGAGAATCCAGATTCCTCTGCTGATTGCTAGACCTAAGACATGACCTCAGGCATCTTCTTTAATTGCTGTTTGTCTCAGTTTCCCCATCTTTACAATAGGAACAACAGCATTCAAACCGGAGCTAGACACAGAGTAGTTTGTGTTTTAGGTAAAGGTGTGATTTAGAAATCAACATACTCAACTGAGTGTAACTCTCTGTGCATTTTCTTAAATCAGTGGTCTCTATTGTCTTAGTGTGTGTAGAGCTGGAAATGGCAGTATAGATAGTGCTAAACTGAGCTTTTGGCTCTATAGACTAGCTAATCAAATTCTAGGGAGCCAGCTTGCTGCAGCCTCAGGAAGCAAAGTATGGAGCTAGTATAAAACCTCTCTACTAGTTTCTGTTTTTTAAAATCTTCTGGAGCCTAAGCATTCCAGCAGACTTCATGTCAGATCAGGTATCAGCTGGCCTCCTGCCACTGACATAAACTCCATACCATGGTCTCTTGTTAATTTGACAAGAACATAATTGAGTGCCTACACCCTAACTGGATAGATGCTGGATGATCTGGTCCTACAGACGTGTGATAAACATCGTGGAAACATGGCCTGATTTTTAGCAATTGCACAAGAGTTTGTATGAGTTAGGTTTAATTAATTCCAGAACTGATTTTTAAGGTGCTCTTTTCTACATGCAGTCAAGGTTGGAGCATGGCATAAAAAATTAGAAAAATATACTACTGAGGCTTCAGCCAGAGGTTGCTCACCTCAGTTCTGCGTTTCTTTCATTGCATGGACTGAATGTGAAGTTGTTCATTTAGTGTCATGTAGCTTGGTCTCCAAATCATGCTCCAGTGCTTGCTGGACCTTTGGGAAGGAGGGGTGGCTCTGTTGGCCAGTCTGATGTCCTGCTGCATGAGATGTGCTTCACCACTGAAGAAACCCTGTTACAGCGTACCACCCCACTCTTGCCACCAGTCCCCCAGTACCTCCCACTGGCTTCCATGAACGCTGGAGAGAGGCTAGTGGAAGTGTAAATGTCTTCAGCAGGAGGGAGGTTTGCACAGTGAAGTGTTTGTTCAATACTCGGTACGGTCTCTTTCAAGCAAGGATTATTAACTTTTTTTGTGCTTGAGTAGACCATTTCTTGTTCGTTTTTACCTCTCCCCTTCTTCCTGTTTAAAAAAAATAATAAAAAAGGTCAAATTGCCTATTGAGTTGGTGGATTCCCAGACACACTTGCAAATTCGGCTCCCTTGTGGTGTTCTTATCTGTGTTATTTTTCATGTAACTAGAAGTTAGAAGTACATGACTGTATTTTCAGCTGCCAAAAGTTGATCTTTCGAGTATGCTGAACTGCTGGTAGCAGTTTTGGACACCTTTGTGATGGGGGTGTCTGAGATGGCCTTACCTGTTTCTGGTCCATGTGACAGATCTCTGCTGTGACCTGTTCAGGTTCTTGCTTAAGGAAAGCTTCCATCTATATTTTAAATACCAGAAATAAATGGCTTAACTTCCTTTTATGTACCATCTGGCTGTTTGAGTCTTTTTGTTCTAGTCCACTTCTAAGCCACCAGCAATCCTTCCCAGCAATCCTCCTCAGTCTCCCACCTGAACGAGTGAAATGACTGCCACCCTTCTTGCGGATAAAGAGTATTTTTAAGATCTTTCCTCCACTTCTTTAAAAAGCCAGCCGTTCTTCGAGCAGCTGCTCTTCCATGTAGGTACTTAAAAAGAAGCAGCAGCAGACAGGTGCTTACAGGCTGAATATGGGATTCTTAGAGTGGCTTAGCATAACCTTTTTTTTAAATAGTGTTTTATCATACCAAGGCAGATCAGTCAGGATGCCACTTGTTGTATCACTAGATGACAGAATTGAGTGGTGATCATGCTGAGTCCTCTCATATGAGTTACAGCTGTCCTAGGAGTATGTTGTACTCCTGGAGATAGATGCAGGTGTGTTCTCCCACCCAAGCATTACTCATGGGAATATGATTATTAGTCTGATAATAATTTCCAGTAGCTGGTTATTTTTCTCTCTGAAATGTGGGGAGGTTTATCAGGTGTTTGACATCTGAAGACTCTATATCCGCTGTGTTGGCAAATTGAGGACTACAGCAGTGGTTATCAATGTATATTTTTCATCCTATTTAAAAGCAAACTGACAATTAACAAGTAACTTCCCATTCCCGTCCTATTTAGCAACCTCATCCTGTAACGCCTCTCAGTGAGGTCTCCCCTTTTAAACACCAAATTGCTGGGATTGCCTCCTTTTGATCCTCCCCTGCACCTGAACTGTTCATAATGCCACCCCCCATCCCTGCTACACTTACCTGGGTGAAAAAAACCTCCAAGGAAGGAGGTTCAGAGTAAATGCTAATAATTGTGCATGTAGTGTAATTGGAAGCATTTCATTGACATGCTTATGTGAGCTGCTTCTTCATCTTAGTGCTTGAATGTACCACTAGACTTGCATTTAGCTTCTTGTGGCTGCTCTTTGATGCAGGTAGGCCATATTATAAATAGGCTTGTTGCTATGGTGAAAATAGGAGTCCTTGTCTGCTGAGTGTAACCTTTCCTACTTTCCTGGACATTGTAATATTCCCCCCCCCCCTTTGTCTTTTTGAATATGCCATAGTAGAATGGAATCGTGTTGTCTTTCAGGGGAAGGAATTTCAGTCGATGAGTTGGGTTGGAGGACAGTACTTTCAAGGTGTCTTCAAGAAGTTGTGGGTGTTTTTTTGGGGGGGTGAGGGGAGAGATTGGAAATCCCTTTTGTGATGACTCAGCACTGCTTAGAGATCTGTGGGCTTCTCCCCCTGTCTTTAGGGAGAGAGATGAAAAAGCTTTCCCCTGCTCTTTCCGTTACCTGGCTTCTCTCAGTTATTTTTACAAGGTTAATGCATTGTGCTTGGAGTTTGCATTGTTGTGCCAATAAAACTTTAATAATGATGATAAGATTGACGTGTGCACAGCCAGAAGATGAATCTTCGGGATTTAGTTGAGAAAGGAAGGTGCGTGTTTGTCAGTAGCTGCCTGCAAGGTCCAAGGACTGCTGAGGGTCTTTTCAAAGGCTTCGGGGAAGGGAGTGCTCTTCAGGGCTGATGGCTATAAAAGCTGGAGATGGCTGCGCCTGTCCATTAATCCGTTGAACTCATTGTTCTCCGTATCCCTGTTTTATTTTGTTATTATGCTGTGTTTTGTGCAAAAGGAAGTGGAAGAATCAAGGATGGCTAAGGGCTTTGTGAGGCAGCAAGCTCTTAAGGAGAAGGGAGAAAAATAGAGTGAGACTCTTCTTTCTGCTGCTGTGCCATGGAGGACAGCAGTGGCTGCAGCCACTCCCCGGTACACCTTACATGCACATATCCCCTGGGATAGCATCTCTGAGGGGGATGTCTGCCAAAACACCTGGGGCTTGCTCTGTCTTGGCCCAGATATAGGCTGTGATGATCACACTGTCCCCCACCAAGCCCTTCTCCCCACCTCTGCTGGGAGTTGGTGCTGGGGACCGCAGCTCAGCCAGAAACCCACCGCTGCAAAGCCACAGCTCTTGGCTTTCTGCTGGGGGTTTCCCTGGGAGGTTTGAAATGACCTACTCCCCACACCATCCACCTTCTTTTCAACCTCCCAGCAATGAATCTGTTTCTCATTTAAAGTGTATTTTTCATAACTGCTCTGAAGTCTTGGAAGAGAGAAAACTGACTGTGCTTAATTCAAGTTCAGTTCTTTCCTCCCTCTGACCTCTGTTAGTGTGTTTAAATGAAGATGATTAATCTTTTTTTTTTTTTTAAAAAAAAAAGGTCTATGTCATCTTTGAGCTGTTCTAAGGAAGTTTAGTTGTAGTTGAAAATAAAACCAAGGGGCAGGGTGTAGGAAATCCCATGCATCTAATTTTAGGGGTTCTAAATTTGTATTTCTCTCCCCTGAAATGCTGCTTAGGAGCATTTGCTCACGCCTTGGCTGTGCGTAAAGGGTTTAATTGTCTTCTCTGTGTCGACCTGAAAAAGCACCAAGACACTGCAAGTGTGGGGTGGCATCAGGGGAGCGGGAGGGCTGTGACCTGGCTTACATTTGCCGCTGTTGAATGAAGCAAACCACAGTAAAATAAACACCGTGTGTGGGAAAGACCTGTCCTTCCACCACGAACTAGCCTCCTGTAATGTGGACTTGGGACTTCTATCTGCTTTCATTTTTCCTACACCTGTTATGATCAAAGTGTATGGGCACATACACCTTCAGCAGACTTGGCTTCTTCCCTTTTGTTTTCTCAATCACCCAGGAGTATTTATCCAGAAGAATATTTTTAGAGAGTTGACCCCCTCTCTGCATAAAGATCCTATTGCCCCAGCATGGCTCTCCCCATTCTCAGGGGTCCAGGTACCACGATGTAGGGGAGTTATGCTCAGGAGGTTGTGGGTGAAGTTGGGCATGGCAAGACCCCCCTGCCTGGTGCCCCTGTGAATAAGCTTTATCCAAGGTGCCATCTCCCCACTCTAAAACACTAGGGAGGAGGGGCAGTTACGTGGTGGAAAGAGGATGTGAGTTGGGATGGAGAGCAAGATGGTGCATGAAAAGGTGTATTCCCCATCAGCATCCTACTTTTTTATGTGCGGCTTCATGCGGGGGGCTACACTGCTGTGGGTTGTTTCAATAGCTAAAAAAAGGAATAAACCAAGGGATAACTTGGGTGAATGACCTGCCTTTCCTAGCAAGTTTAGTTTAATATAGAAGTTTAAAAATGGCCCTTTTATCCACTAATATTAGCGTTTTGTGTGACCTGACATGTTATGTTTGTGACCTGAGTGAGGAGAGGGGAAGTGGTGCTGAATGGGGCTGCTGTACTTGAGGCTATTTTTCTCCCAGCCTCAGAAGGAGGACAATATCCCAGAATAGCAAGTGGTGGGGAAGTCAGGCTAGAGCAGGGACAGCCTGCCGTGCCCAGGACAGCTGCAGTGCTGCCTCCTCCGCGGGACGTAGACCTGAGACCCAACTCGTTTGTCATCACTGATCCCATGGCTGCTGTGCTGCCTGCCCTTAGAGGTCCCTGGCTCTGCCTCCTGCCAGGACCCTCGCTCCTGTCTGAAGCCCCATGGGGCGACAGGGTGGCCTTTACAGCTCTGCAGAGCATCACCCCACCATAGGAAGTAGGCTGGGGGTGATGTGGGGTGATGGGGAGAAGTGTGATGTGGGATCTATTTGCAGCTCTGCCACAAACTTCCCATTTTCATTTTTGGAGCAAATCACTCAAACTCCTGCTCCCCTGTCCTGCCCATATGCAAAACGGGGCTGAGCGCACTTTCCTCATGGGAATGGTCTTTAAATAGATCTTTGCTTAGAGAGCGCTGTAGAGGGAAGTTGCTGGATGGGTGCAAGAGAGTATCGAAGTATGACTAGAGAAGGAGATTGGTTTAATTTTTTACAAAGTTTCTTCCTGCACAAAGTATTGTATAGTTGTTGGGTTTTTTTAATTAAAAAAAAAAATCTTTCAAGTCTTCCATGCTTGGCTTTTCATCATGAGATTAAAAATGAGCATAAGAAAAGGGCTGGCAATGAAGCCCCAAAAGACTACAGCTGTCTTTTGAGTATGGAAATGTTGAGAAGATGAGGAGGAAGGGCTTTGGCAGATTGGCTGATCTTCCTGGCCAAGAAATGCCAGGTCTGGCTGCTTTTCCCCAGCTGGGTGAAGAACTCAAAACTTTCCCAGCTTCCATCAACTGAGGTGACATTGATAGTAGAGTTAAATCTATACCTTGGTCAAAGAGGAAGCTTTTGCTCGCCTGTTAAATATTTTACATTTCCAAAATCCCATCTACGCTCACATTTCTTGCTAATAACTCCAAGTGCACAAGCACCATGTTGATCATTGGGTACCCCACTTCACTCCCTGCACAGGTGTTTGTGAAGTGCTGGGGTCTGAACCCCAAGCCCTGAATTAAGGTTGACATATGGGTGGTTCCCATGGTCCTTTAAGAGGAGGGGATGAGTTTGCCTTTTGGCTTTCCTCCAAGGTGTGGCCGACCTTGTAAGGAAAGCCCTTGGGTAAACAAGCCCCAGGTGCCCTGCATTTTGGTAACGAGTGCCAGGTGTCCTGCTTTGGGGATAAAAGCTGGGACCACTTGCAGGGAGAGTTGGAGTGTCTGTCTGTGAGGTGGCTGCACTTTGCAGAGTTTCCTGTTGGGGAAGGACCTCCTGACTCCTCATGCAACTGGACCCCAGTCAGGTCTGGCACCTACAAACGCGGGCTTTGTGGGGAGGCAACATGGGGCTACTTCTATCATATGTGATCAGCCTATTGACTTGGTTGTCTCCCATTTTTTCCATGGGTTACCTTGTGTCTTTGTTCCATCTGTTACGGGTCATGCTGTGTCGTTCCTGGGGTCGCTGGGGTTGATGTCTGTTATTTGTGATCTGACTTGTTTGTACCCCTAGCGATCCCCTATATACTGACTCCTTTACGCACAATAGAATGTACTCACTGGATGGTTTTTCTGCTGGCTGTGTCCTTTGTACTGGGCCTAGTAATTGGCAAAACAGCTTGGTAGGGTTTGCTTGAGGGAATGATGAGAAGATGTTCCTTTACCAAACTCAGCAGAGCAGCCTATGTGCTGCATGTTGGTATTTGGATAAATTTGGTGGGTTTTGATTTCTACATACTGGGTAGAGTTACGCATTCGAGAGGGACTTTCTTTACATTAGTCATCACATCACTAGCCTTTTTGACCAAAATGCTTGTGATTTCACATGGGGAAGAAGAGAGTCTTGGATCCAATTAAATGACATTATTAGATTTCTTACTGAGTATCCTGAGTGAGGGTCCAACAAAATATTTTTCTTTATTCTTGACCTGGATACCAGCAATAGGGGTCTTTCTTGGGTTTGGTGTCACTTGCTTATAGGATAGCTCTTCACTTTTTTTGGGGAGATAGTTGTGATATTGCAGAGAGGCAGTAACAGCCATCAGATCACGAAGGAAGGTGATCTCAAGACACATGGCTTTAGCATATTTGCTGCCTGTATATTTATGTGCTGCATCTGGATGGCCTGTAGCTGATAGTTCTTGGCCAGGTATATTTGCATCTATCAATTAGCACTATTTGTGAATCACCTTGGTATTCACAATCTGCCTGGAAGTTGTTAAATAAATGTGAGATCTCTGTCAAAACGTAGTCATTGGAGTAAAAGGCTATATTTTTGGGGCGTTGGTTTTACCATTGGCATTGCTTCTGCCAGTAGTTTTGACCATTATTAAAAACGAGGAATTAAAATCATAGAACTGAATCCGAATTGAAATGAAACTAGTTGAGGACAGCTGTGGGCAACCATGTGATTTGGGGAAATGGGCAGAGTCACAGTATGAAGAAAGCTTTTTCTTTCTCCTTTTTTTTTTTCTCCAGAGTAACTAACTTTTGTTGCTTTCCAAAGTGTCTGCTGTCAATTGATTTATCCCCTGATAATAGTCTTGTTTAGTTTTGTCTAATAATAAATATATGCACAAGTTGTAACAACAAACAGTGTTTCTGCCATGTATGTTAAGACCTGCTGTGTATTGTGGGGGAGCAGGAATGAAAGGTCTCTGCTCTGTTGCTCTGGGGCTCCGAGTCTGCCTGGGAAATGGTAGGGAGAAGTTTGCCTCTTCACAAGAGGCAATGGGGCAGGTTTGCCGAGAATACTTAGGGAATGTTAGCAAAGTTGGTCTTAAGCTGCCAAGGATATGGTGTGTTTTTTCTTGCCTCTTCATAAGTCCTGCTTCCACTGGGACTTTTACATGTGAAATGTGTGAGAAATCCCACCTGAGCTGAACTGGAAGTGGCCTCACGTCTGTAAGGACTGTGGAGAATATCTTTGATTTTTGAGATCGACATCCCTTCCTTTTCCCGTTATGAAATCAATGTATTTCTCAGTATATTGACATGTCTTTCACGAGGGAAAACATTTTTCTATATGAAGAAGATGCACAATGCCTTTGGTAGCCTTTCTGCCCCTGTTTCTCGCTGCTGTTGGTAGTGATGATGATGATGATGGTGAGCGTTGCCCAGCGTTTCACCCATCACAGGGCTTCTGAACCTGAGTTTGTGTTTGTCCAGGGAGGTTCAGATGTGGTGGGGCTCTGGAAGGTAAGAAAACTACTTTAAATGCAACAAAAGAGTGAGCCTGAGAAAAGGTGGAATAAAACAGTCTGGTACTGACAAGGTAAGGGTTTGTTTAGGGTTACTGATCAAGACAGAATAAAGTTTACCCACTGGGACCCACAGCTGAGTGAGGAGCAATGGTGCAGGGCTTGGCTAGGCTGCAGTAAGGATGCCCTGATACATGAGTGGTCTTGGGGATGGGGATTTTAACCCTATCATGTGAGTGGCAAGTGTAAGGGATTAGAAAATTTGATATTACCTGTAGGGTCCCTTTACATTAACATCAGTATTTTTTAAATGGATCTGTGTATTAATTTTGTTTATTATAAATTAAGCACTGCTTAATTTATTGTGGCTCTGTAGACCAGACAGTACCTAAGATGCTCTCAGTTTAACATCTGATGCAGGGGATGAAGCAGAAAGCTGTATTGGGAGAAGGCAGGATTGATGGTTCTTCTGCCAAATGAACTTTATGGAAAGAGATAATTGCTAGATGTTTCATGAGAGCCATGACCCGAGCCTCTGTAATAAGTTTTAAAACAAAATCTGCTCTTAGACACTTCCTCACAGTAGGTGTTTCATTTACATGTAGAAAACACTTTGGGACTAAAAAAGGGAAAAAAAAACCCACCCCAAAACAACAAAACAGGAGTGTGGAATATTTTTTTTGGTCTACTTTTATCAACTTTTATTGTGCAAAGTTAGTGGTAGGGTGCTAGAAAGGGACAAATAACCATCTCTGACTGGTTTTGCTGATGTGACACCATGGAGGATGGGTCAGTTTTGCGCTCATCCATTTTTTAGTGGCTTGAACTTTGTCAGTAGAGCAGCAAACTCTCTCTGGTCAGTCTTTGGAGAGTTGCCACCTTGCAGGCACAGCCTGCCTGTAGTCAGGCCTGCGCTTTACAGAGCAAACAGGGGCAGAAGGTTTAGTACACAGCATTAGCTTTGAAGCAAACCTTTATTTTTCTGCTTGAGGGTTTCACATCAAGTCACACTCCCTCCTCCCGTATTTTCTTCCTTGCCATCTCCCTCTCCTCTTCCAGGTTTCTTATCACTATACAGGCTAGCAGCTTCTTTCAGTGTTGCAGCTAAAGACTGCTTTGCTACAGCCAAAAGAAAAGCAAACCCAAGAAAACAAAGTCCCAGAACACCCAACCTAAACCCCAGGTCCTGTCCTGATGCTTGTCTCGGTGTAAGTGAGGCAGCTCAGTGGCCAGGAGATTGCTGAATGGCTAGAAAACGCAGCTATCTTAAGTCTATGGAGAGGCCATGTGTATGGCTGCATCTAAAATTTTTATCACCACCACTGCAGGTGAAAGGCTTTCATTCGGCTGTGCTGGTCCAGCAAAATCTATTTTATTTATGTGCTTCCAAGCCCTTAAAACTTCTTTTAGGGTACATCAGTAGGGAGTTAATAGAAACTTTGAAATACAAAAAAATGCCTGTGGGTTAAGCAAAAACCCAGTTGACCAACTTGAGCATAAAGTTGGTACTTAGTTGGTAGGTCATTTGCTGTAGGGGAGAGGGAAAGGTGGACTGCTGGACCACAGATGGCATTTCCCAGTGGGAAAGAAGTTGTAAACACAATTAGCAGCTCTTAATTTGGGAAGCAGCATACGTTTTCTTTTGCTTGTGTTTGTATATTCTTGTAGAAAATGCTTCTAAGTCTTAGGTGGTCAGTGGTGGTTGTTTTAATATTAGCTCAGCACATTTATTTGTACATATGAACTAGAGTAGCACGTATATGGGCTGCTATAAAAATAATCATATTTAGGAGAGTGAAAATATTCAAGGGTTTATTCTCTGTAACTTCCTTAAAAAAGCCCAGCAAACAAAAAATGCCTTCACAGAGAAGTTTGACTTGGGTTGAAAATTTCTTGCATTCAAGTTCTTTTCAAGAGAAGCAGGGGTTTAATTTCTTTTTTTTAAAACAAAATGCACTTTCTTAAAGACTAAAATGTCTTAAGCACCAGCATACTGCTCTACCTTGTTTCTGCTAAATGGGATTATAAGGGATTTAATTCTGTGAGAATTTGTGTGTTGCAGGAGGTGACTTTTTACAGCATGTTAGAGCAAGTGGGATGTGACACTCTCCTCTGGTCCCTGTCGTATCCCTCTCCTCTGACCTGGGTTTTCCCTCAGTGCCAATACCTGACTGTCCGGGGCATCCTGGATCAGGCGAGATGGGGGAGTGGGAAGGCAGGTCAGGGATAAAAACCTGGCTTGAAGACTGGGTAGTTAGAAGCAAATTGTATTGATTTCTCTTTGCAGGTCTGATGGTTTTGAAAGCCACTTGCTGTGCGGCTTTAAAGCTCCTCCTGCCATGTGTGCAGTCAATACATGGTAGTGATGTGGCCAGCACTGCTCAGGCACTGATCTAGCTATGCCTTGGAGCACCTGTGTGACTTGAAATACACTGCAACCTGCAGGGCTGCTTCAGCTTAAAAGTTAAGCAAGTGCTTAAGTGCTTGGGTGGATTGGAGACTATAGGCACTATGTTAGGCTCCTGTCCGAACACAAATACCCTCTTTACTTTTTTAGCAAAATATTTTTCCCTGCCTTCTTTTTCCTTCTGGTTTCTTCAGACTCTTTCAGGCTTTTTCCAAGCAAAGTGATTTTTCTGGCACGGTGAACACACTGCACGTAGTAAGAACCACGACTTGAAGGAGTATAAATAGAGAGGGAGAGTAGCTGTTCTGATTGCCATGGAGTGCGGAGAGCAAACAGACTTCAGGAATTTTGGAGAGCCAGCTGGATTGTTGTTAAAAATAAAAATACTATTTTCAGTATTTTTTTAGAGGACTTTGAAATTCTTGGAGATATTAAGGAGCTGTAGGTGCAGAATTAAAATCTTGGGGCTGTCCCTTTGTAAGCTACCATTGCTGCCTTCCATTTATGACAAGGAGAAACTAATTTTGAATGGCATCTCCACAGGTAGGAGGTATAGAAGATTTGATTCAGAATCGCATTTTCTTTTTTCCCATCCCAGTTTTGGCAGTTGCTTCTTTGCATACTCATTTTATATAGTTCTTTAGCTGATAACACAGATAGTTCTGCTCTTTTTTTTTTTTTTTTTTTTTTTTTTTCCTCCCTTCTCCTTCCCTCCCTTGGGGTCCCTTGTAGGTCTAGAGAACTGACTTGTTTATTGCTGATAGCATGGCTGATGCCAAGAAACCCTGACTCCTGGTGCATTATCTCGGGGCTGTGACGCAGGGCAGGATCACGTTCCAGATCTAGGTCTTGTTTATTTTGGATCCTTCTCATGCTGTGGAGCAGCGACTAGTACTTGACTTCTCACACTGCTCCATCGGCTCCGTCTTCTACAGCCTGGGATCCTGCCACCTCCTCGCTTGTGCCTGTCTGCTCTGCTCCGGACCCCTGGGGATGGGAGGGCTGGGAAGAGAGCTGAGGGATTCCTCATCATGAAAAAGCTTTACGGAGAGGCCGGCTGGTCCTTTTGTATTAGAAACAGTGACTAGAAGATTATTATTTTTTGTTGTGGTTGGGTTCGGTTTTTGGTTTGGTGTTTTTGTGTGGGTTTTTTTTTTCTTTCCTCCCCCCCCTTTTTTTTCCCCTGTAGTTGTGTGAATTGCTCTTTTAATAAAGGAGGAATTGGTCTAGGAATTTGTGATGCTGCCTGCGGTTTGCAGGTACAGAGCTCCCCTGCATCTGTTACTTGCAATCCTGATCCAAGCTCATTTATCATTTCAAAATTCAATGTTGAGGTTTTTCTCTCTTTTTTTTTCCCCTTTTTTTTTTTTCCTCTCTCCCCACCTTTTTTTTTTTTCTCTGCATATTGCTTGCCCTGTGCAACAGATGTGAGGCTCTGATCCCACTTCCATTGAAGTCAATAGCCAAATTCCTATCGACTTCGCTGACAGCGAGAGCGAGCCCCTGTCTAGGGAGTGAGGATTAGAGCTAAGTAGGAGTAAGTAAAGTACAATAAAATCAGAATATCCTACTTACTGCTTAATGCCATGAATTCTGTTTTGAAGAATTTCTGTTTTGAATCCCATGGCTTTTTATGCTGGTGAATGCCAAGAGTTGAATTCACGGGGGTGGGGAAGAGGAGGAGCTGACAAGCATAAGAGGGTTTTGGTTTCTAGAGTTAGGAGGGACAGTGGTAGAAAGGAATGAAAAACAGTCCGTGATTCCTTCATGACCCTGCAGAAAAGGACTTCAGCTGATGGATGAGGGGCTTGGTTTGGCAGACAGGCTGCACTGGATCCACTTTTGACCGTGTCAACCGAGTGTCACTGTCTAAATCTGGAATGCTGTTGTCTATTATAAGAATATAAATAAACCCAAAAAAAGGCTCAGGAAGGGGAAAATGGTTGGACAATCTTAAAATAAAAAAATTACAGAGGAAAAAAACCCCAAAACATCACCCCCTTCCTGTCCCCTTCTAAACACATGGCTAAAATGAAAATAATACAAAAACTCCAAAACAAAACCCCCAAACAACAACAGAAAAACAGGCTGAGGGAGAGGAAAATCGGTTACTTTCTAGATGTTTTTCTGCAGGGCCAGCCTTCCCAAAGGCATCCAGTTCTGCTCCAGGGAGATGGGGGTGAGATGGGGCAGAAGCCCCACGCAGCCCTTTCAGCAGCAGCCCCTGCGCCCGCCTGGGGATGTGGGAGCTGCTTTGTCCCCGGGGATGAGCAGTGGCCATGGGCTTCCCGTCCTGCCCGGGGGGAGGATGTGGTGACATGTGAAGGGAGCGTGTGGACTTGGACCCCTGCAGATAGTGGCAAGGCATTCAGCACTGCCGCCTTTCAGGGCCCCACAAGGAAGAATAGGCTGTTATCCTGGCAGGGCAATGTTATCTGCATTTTATGAGCAGGAAGGCTGAGGCAAAGGGTTTATTTTCGAGTGACTCATTCAGGATGGCCCAGGAGCCTGTGGCGGACGTGGAAATTCAATGTCTTGCAGAGCCCTGGTTCTGTACTGTCTCTCCCCATCCTGCAAAGCTTGTGGGTTTGTATGGTGTACCAGCCAGGGATGCTGTTCTCCTTAGGGATGTGCTGCTGGCACACCCTTGCTGGCTTGCTGGGCAGCGTGTGGGGTGCAGCTTTGTGTCAGAAGGTGTGATGAGGGGCTGCTGATTTTAGGGAGCAACCTGATACTGCCAGAAAACACAGTGACAGAGAAACAAGCCCCATTTCTGGGGTCATGAACCCGGGCAGACGTGGCACGTGGATTTTGCTGTGCTGCTTCCTTGTGTCACCACTCTGCTAGGATGCTTTCTTTGCTAGCTTTTCCTTTCTTTTTCCCTTCCCTCTCTCTTTTGGCCAGGATTTTAACATATATCACAGGCTGGTAGGCTAAGAGCCTGGGACTTCCCCTCACCACACTCAAAGCCTTTGATCTTTTGCTTTGGAGGTAACATCAAAAGAATGGCTGAGAAAGACAGCCAGCGCTGTGAAGTTCAACGTTCAAGTTAATAGCTTGACTGAAGGTTGTGCTGCATTGCTGGAGCCGGAGTAAACAGAGGCGAGCGCACGCATTTCCCTGGAAATGGACCCGAGTACTGCAGAAGGGCTTCATTTGCATTCGCAATTAATCTAGGCTCTACTGAAGGGCAAGCTTGTAGTTTTATTTTATTATTTTATTTTATTTTTTTTTTAAATTCTTCCTGCGCAGGAGAACGAAGTGGGATGGTGGGTGCAGGGAGCTGCCTTACTCGGTGGTCCCGATGGCTAGCAGTGGCCACATACACACCCTTGCAGCCCTGTCCTGCAGCTTGCCTGGACTTCCTCTTGTCTGGGTTTTCTCTGTTTTCAAAATGATTAAGCTAAAATCTGTTGGCAAACAATTGCCTTCCCCCTTCTGTTAATAATAATAATAATAATAATAACAATAGTAGTAGTAATAATAATAAAATCACTAACCACTCTTTGCCCAAGCATACAGTGGATAGTATGGACTTCTCCATGCCAGATATTTCTGTTAATTCCTTTCCCACTCCTGTTTGTAATGCTTCTAATGTGTGGGGGTGAATGGCCGCTGTACTGCCATCTTTTTCTGTTTTGGTGGCCTCTGTTCTCTGTGTGTGTGTGCAGAGGTTGGTTTGATCTCTTCCCCCCCACCCCCCCCCCCCCCCCTTTTTTTTTTTTTTTAAATGCACTGCAAATAAAATGGGGAATTTTGTATGATTTTGCATGGTGCTGCACAGCCAGGCCCTTCTCTGTGTGGCCTGGGGTATGAGGTGGAAGCTACTAGACAGCACAGGATAGTCAGTATAATGATGTTCGAATCAGAGTTTCTGAGGGGCAAAACACTGAAGACTCCAGCAGCTTCATTGAGGTGCTTGACACTTGTGGATGAATTGACCTGATATATTTACAAGTTTAAAGCATCGTGATGTGGGACTGATAGGATATAGCTTTGTCTGCAGTGTATTTTGGTGTGTATGTATGTGGAGTGACTGATGTGAGTGTTAAACTCTATAGTAAAGTAAACCGGAAGGGCTCCGTTTGTTTTCAAACACATTTGTATGAGAGATGCACCAAGGATACTGTTAGTCCCCAGATAGAGGCGTATTCTTCTTCATTGTGGAACAAAATAGGAGACTTGGATGAGGAGAAAAGTGAATAGCCTTAATAAACTCAGAGAGGAGGTTTAAAATTACTTTGAGAGTGAGAGCACTTTTTACAGAAGTCAGAGTCTTATCATTTACTTATCAAATAAAAAAGTATTAGTGACTAGATTTTTGCAGATTTTTGAGCAGAGAGTTGGTGTGGGTCTTAAATCACTCACCAGTGTGAGGGATGGGATTCACAAAGGAGGCACCCAAGTCCTTATGGCTTCTTGGAAAAATCCTGACCTTGCCCTGTGGAGTGAATTAACTGTGGGAGTTGAGGACATTTGTGCCCTCTCGAGGAAATGTGGAATGCTCTGGCGGGTAATGACCCCACTGGATGTGACCACAGGGCTCTCTCTACAGAGACAGTGAGGCACGTTAATTTTTGAACTAATTATCATTCAGAAACAATGGCAAAACCTCCAGCTCCACAGAACGACAGCCTGAAGCAGATCTTGTGGGAGCTGCTGGTCTTTTCCTGGACAGGTGGAAGAGGTGGTGGGTTATTGCATTGAGGTCTGCTGTTACTTATCCAGCAAGCAGGAAAAGAAATTTTTCTTCCCCCCCCCCTTTTTTTTTTAAAAAAAAAAAAAAATAGAATGCAACTAATTATTCTGATTAAACCCATACACAGTCAGAGGAATTTTTCTACAATACTTGGGCTACCTCTGATAGCTGTCACCCCTGGGAGGGGTCACCCGAGGAGTGGGGAGGTCAGGGCAGTTGGAGTTCCCTCTGCCCTTCAGGTAAAACACCCTATAGACAATATGTTGCAAATCCCTGTGTTGCTTATGGGGGGACAGAAGGAAAAGATTAATAATTTCCAACAGATTAGCAGCTGTTGTATCATCGCATGTTGCTTAATAAGCCTGATGTTACATGTGAGAGGTAAGCTCCTTAGTGGGAGTGCACTGTCCTGGCCTTTTGTGTGCAGGTCCATTGAGATGAAAGGTCTCTCCGGAGGTTATCAGGTTAGCTGTGTGGCATGCAGACACTGTCCTCAACTTACTGTCCTGTGCAGATACTCCTCAAGTCTATTAATGCTCTCAAAAATCTGTTTGGGAACCTGTTTTTTTTTTTTTTCCCTCTGATTCCACCTAGGACCAATTTGACTTGGAAATAGAACAGAACTGCTGTGTCGTCATTTTTAAAATAAATAAATAAGCTATTGCTATGAAAGGGAGCTCATTGATCCTACTTGCTTCGTCTATAATTACCCTTACATGCAGTCATCCTACCTCATCTTTAAAAAACAAAAATGCCCTCAAAACCCCCCCGGACAGCCATCACGGCTTGCCATGTCCCCCCCCGGCTCCAGTCTCTTCAACCTCGAGAACTTATAAAATATAAGTGTCCACAATAAGATTATAAAATGTTGTAAGATGGGAGCCTTTCCTTTCCCGGCTGTTCAGTAAATAGGTTGGTGTCTCTTGGATGTGCCCTGAGGCTCTGAAACCTGAGGCCTGCCCACATCTTGAGTTCTACTTTCCTCCTTGCAAAGTGCCTCTGGCTAGTGGAGCTGTCGATGCAACCCCTTCCACCCCCGCTCTGCTAAGAAAAAGCCTTTTTTATTTATTTTTTATTTAATTCTTTTTGTAAAGACAGCTAAACCAAACCTGGAATAGCTGTTGTTTTGGTTTGGGTTTTTTTAATCAGTTGCAGTTAAGGATAAAACCTAAAATATTCATTTGACACTTATGGGTCCAGGGCACTCAGCGCAGGTGTTTGAGCTCCAGTGCCACTGGTTTGTCAGTGGCTTTCCCAGTGGGTTCAGGGGGGACCGGTTGTGTGTCCCCATCCTCGCCCTGAGCCGCTGTGGGGACCACCCCACCCCCTTGGGGTCTGTGCTGCTGCCCCAGTGCCCGGGTTGGACCCTTGGCTTTCAGAGAGCATCCCATCCCATTGGTGAGTGCTTTTTTGCAGGCTGGCTCCTGGGTGGTCCAGGGCTGGGCTGTCATCTCCTGCAGCCTCTCTGGGCACTCCTGCCCTCGCACCCCGCACGGCTTGTCGCACCCCCTGCTCTTCCCCTTCTGGAAAGGCACCGTGCGAGCTGGTGCCCAGCTCCCAGGATTTAGTGGTAAATAGGCTGCCTGGTGCTGGCTTCGGGAGGGTGAACTGCTGCACATCCCTGTTCTGTCTGTTCCTTGGGAATGCAGTGTTTTGCTGGTGTTTCTCAGCTGAGGGGGGCTGCCCGGGGTCCCCTCTCCTACTGGCAGCCCTGGCATCCCTCCCTCCCTCCTGATGGCCGAGCAGGGATGTGCCCAGTCCTGGGGAGAGCTCCCATGGGGAGTGAGGCGTTTGCTAATGGTATCAGAGTGCTGGGAATGAAGCTGTTCTGGATTTAACTCTGTATGAACCTGATTTACCATCCTCAGAGATTTTTGCTCCCATTACAAAGCCAAATATGTCTCTCTGCTCTGCTTTCTGGCTCTTTTAAGTGGAAGTTGTTTTTTTGCTACCTGCTAAGTTACTTTAATTTCTTTTTTTTGCGTATTCATATCAAGAGAGGGGGAACATAAAATACATGGACAGGCTTAAAAAACACTCAGTGTTCTCAAACCACGGTCCTTTAAATAAATAAATATAAAAGTTGTCTTGTGGGCTAGCCAGTTCAAAATGCCTGCACTATATTTAGCAACAAGAACAACATTTTTTGGCTATTTACAGATTTCTACGCTCAGGGCAGCTCTGATGACTCCTTTGTTTTAACTTTGGGGCTGTGGCATGAAAGTGTGACAAATGCAGATCTGGGGAGCGCGGGCGTGTTGTGTCTGCGGGAGCAGGCTCTGCTCCCCGGGGCCACGAGTTAGGTGTTTGCTGCCGGATTGCTACAGAAAAGCAACCCTCACCTCTCCAAAACAAACCTCTTCCACAACCACAAGAATCTGGCGCATGGGGCAGAGTCCCTCCAGGACATGAGCTGTTGCAGAGCTGCTGATACTCTTCTCCCTGGGACAGAGGCCCCTTCCCAGCCAGCATTTCTACATGTTGGGCTTTTTTAAGTTACTTTTTTTGTTTTTTCTTGCCTCTCTTCCCCCATCCTTTGAGAGGAAAAATGCAGGCTCATGCATGTTGTGTTTTTCCCTATGCAGAAGAGAATCTGGTTTTTCTTTTTTCCTGTAGATCCACAGAGCAGTGTATGAGTTTGATTTGCTGTTTAAAAAAGTAAACCAAAAACATTTATCCTAAATTTCTAGTAGTATATTTTGTACATCTTTGTTCCTAAAATATGTCAATTCAACAAAAGTTGCTTAAATTTAATGAATAATCTGCCGATACTTGGAAACTCAAAATGCCTTCCTGGAGGCATGCCACACCTTTATTTGGATTTTACAGGAACTGGACTTAGTTTGATTGGAGTGCCTTTTAAATCAGGAAAAATAATTCAGAGTGGTCTCAGTTCTGGAGCATATTGGTTTTCACATAGTTTCTGTCTGCATTGCCTTTAAGAAAAAACAACATTTTATTTATTCTTGAGGAAGAGTTTGTGTGGCTGATGATTCAACTAAGAATATTTTTAAAATACTTCATTTAAATACCATAAATGCATATTGCATTGTTTTGGTGGTGCTGGAGGAAACCAGAAAATAAATACATGGGGTGGCTGCCCAGGAACAAGAGGTGACAGTAGAGATTTACTGAATGCTTCAGTTGTTTGGTTTTGCTTTCATCCCAAATGATTCACTTAGTCCTCTGCCTAAATATAAAATTCTTCCTACTTAAGCAGGAGTCAGCTTTGCCTCTGGCGGGACAGGGTGTCTTGTCCATGGATATCTGAGGGCAAGCCTCCATCTTGTCTTTTTCTGATGGACAATTGAGACATCCAACTTGTGTCTGGAAGGAAAATGGGTGGGAGCAGTCTTGCTGGCCCCATGGGTTAATGCCGCTGGAGAAGCGAATAGGAGGATTATTGATAGGGGAAACAACTGGTGCCGGATCCTGGGAGGGAACGTTTCTTTCCTGGCTCTCTAGGAGGGGTTTGGAAAGAGCTGTAATCCTGGGTTAGGAGTAATTTGTTACAGCAAGATGATATTTGAGTGGCAGGAAGATTCTGGCGGAGGCAGCGAGAGGGTTTTATTCAGAGGAGTAGCTGGTCTCGCAGAAGGTCAGTCTGACACAAATCCTACCCCAGCCCACAAGGTTTGTTTCTCAGCCAGCGCAATTAACTGAGGGGACTCTCGACCTCTTTTGCATCTTTCAAAGACATCTCCATGCATCTGAGCTAAGAGATAACGGCAAGGAATGTGGACCAGGATATGATGCAGTTGGTGTCTTTTTTTTTTTTTTTTTTTTCTTTTCCAAAGCAGACTTTCTGAAAAACAAAATAAGCACAAGAGCAACCTTCCCAGCTTCTCGTAGGAGGTCAGAGTATTACTGGTTTCAGTGTTATCTCCAGGACTTTTTCCTGAGGTTGCCTTTAGGTTATGTTTTTGAGTTAACTTTTTGGGTTTGTTTTTGGGGGGGGGGGGGGGGGGGGTGGTGGGAAAGATAGACAAAAGTTACCAGCCCTGGGGAAAGAGAATTTTGCAAGTTCTTGGTTTTCATGAGGGCCTGAAACCCTTGGAGCCATCTATTCTGCAGTAACCCCTTGTTGCATCGAAGACCCAATGGCACATGGAAACCACAAGGGAGGCGACAGGAAATTCGGTATGAAATTTGCTGGGTTTACTAGAGAGTGGCTCCCGGCGGTTCACCCAGAATTGCTACATCGACAGGAATTTTTGTGGTAGTGATTCAAGTCATGAGTTTCACTTACCCAACAGCAGGAGAAAATATGACTCTTTCAGTAAAACCCCATTAGGCGACATTACAATAACAAGCGAACAGCTGAATTCTCCTGTAGCACCTTTACTCCGGGATCCCACCCACCCATGCCTCTCATTCACAGGTACTTAACAGGACCTGGGATGAGAATTTAGATCAAAGACTGAAGAAAAAATCCGAACAAAACCCAACCTAGATAGTCTTGAGAGGCCCTTTTGGAGGGGGATGCAGCTCACGGGCATCCTTCTCCCATCTGGGTACTAAAGGGGTCTGGTTAATGCCTCCCATCGTTAGGAAACATGTGACTCCTGCTCCAGACTCCACGTGATGGAAGTGAGAGGAAGATGAGGGGCAGTTTTGGAGAGCCCCTTTTACTCCTTACACCATCACGTACGTGGTCCTGTGCCACAGATCCAGTGGTAGGGCGAGAAGGCAGCAGGCCGGAGCAGACGTGTTCTGCAATATTAAAGCAGAACCAGGCTGATTGACCACTGAGGTCTGTTGTTTCAGTTTGATTTGGGTTTTTATTAAAAAATATATATATATAAAAAGGTGGTTGGGAAGTTTAAAGTTATAGTACCTACTTTTCAAATGGAGTTATGCTCTTAACAGAGTTGGAAAGTTTTAAGGGAGGCAGGGTTCTCCTGGAGCAGCCCTTCTGTTGCAACGGAGGTAGTTCAGTGCCATGATATCTGTCTCTAACGTCCTGTCAGATATTTTTACTGTCTTTATTTAATGGGGAGGAAAGGAATTATATTTTATAGACCATAAAATGCATTCTTGGACTTCATGCAAACACTAGTTACCAATTGTTCTCTGGCTTTCTGGGAGGTTGCCAGGAAGAGAAATTAAATGTGGGTCTGCACATCAAATTGTTCGGTGATTCTCGGAGGCCGGTTGAGCTTTGCTGAGTCTAAACAAGCCGTATCTACAGAAAGACTGTGTTGAGATTTCATGACTGTCCCATTCTTTCTCTAATGGAGATTCTATGCTTGACTGGAACAGAACAGGTTGCAGAGAAAATCTGGGGAAAGTAGTTTGAAAATGAAGTTGTTTTTTTGCTGACTTTAAGTAGATAAAAAGTTTGTTCTTGTTCCTCGATTGAAATCATGCTTTTATTTGTGCCTGTCTTTTGGAACCGTACTTTGTAGACATCTAAGTAGTACTAAGCCAGCCCGCTGATTTGTGCAGTGAGGACTGTAGAGGCTTTCAAATTAAATGTGAAAAAATTAATGGTGCTTTCCCAAGCTCCACCCAGGATTGAAAAACACTGCATGCAATTGTTTTGTTGAGATACCATGTGAACTGCAGAAAGTAATGCTGTACTTCTGTGTCATGTGAACACTCTTCCTCTTGTAAAGCTAAAAAAAATGATTTTTAATCCCTGCAGTAGCTGATTAGCCTTTACTGAACTTCTTCATGCTCAGTGTTAATATCCTAGAACTCAACTGTAGTTTACCAACCTTGTATTCATTAGAAGCAAAACCCATGTTTTATTTCAGTAGAACTGATGGCAAGAATGCCTTTCATCCATGTCAGGATGGACAAATAATTATCTGAATTTGCTTGAACTTTCATAGGCAATAATTTTTAAGGAAGCTTCTGATTATTCTCTAGCTCTCTCCCACAGCAGCCTCCTCTGTGCCCGTACTGCTGTGTATAGAACACCTGTGTACGTAGGGGTGATGTGTGGCAGTAGTGATGTAGCTGTTACATTGCATCTCATCCGGGATGTGGGCGAAGAGCTGTGTGCGCTGCGAGGGCACGGTGCCTGGTGATTTGGAAAGGAGAAAGGAACTGACCTGGTGCTTCTGGGATGTTCCTTCGTCTCCGCTTGGTCTGACTGCTTACCCAAGATCGAACTGCAGTTGTTGAGGTACCCGTGGGGCTCAAACTATTTCTTTGTGCCTCGTTCCACCCTGAAACAGGCATCCTCTTTGCCCATTGCCTTAGACTGCTCTGTGCCTTCAGTGAGGCACTTCCATATTGCAGGGTTTCTGCTTTCAGGTGTACCTCCATTGAGATAATCTCGAACTGTTTAATCGCTAACACATTTCTGCAACTTTCAGGCCGTGGAGGACTCTGCCTTCTTTTTTTTTATGCTCTAGCAGCACTTCAGCAATGTGACAAAGGCACAGGCAAAATATTAAAATGGGCAACTCAGGGTCCCCATTTCGGGGACTGTTGTGTATTACTGGAAGGGAAGGAGACAAGGTCACTTGAGTCCTCAATACCGGCGAAATTAGACATTAGGAGTGTCTTGTTCAAGAATATATCACAAGATGGTTTGGCTGATACCAGTGCTGGTGAGTAAGTGGCATTGTAAATTGGGAAGAAGACTTAATGCCCTATGTGCATGTGTCTGTGCAGGTATACAACACTTTTCAGTTCCTTTTTTGTGCCTCTTTTTCCCTATTTATGTATTTTATTTAATGATTTATTTTTGCAGTGTTGCAATAGTTTAAAGGGTGATATTAGTTTGGAAAAAAAAGAAGTGGGGATGTGTTTTATGATTTCATGCTTTCGTTTCTTGAATGGAGTGGGGAAATCTTCTGTGTGGAAAGGACTAGTCTCATTGAAATGACCCTCGTTGCTCTCGTTTAGAGCAGCGCCCCTGTGCCTTGTCATGGTATGTGACATATTCTGTAGAAGGGCTGAACGTTGTGGGTGGTGTCTGTTACTTCTCACACAAAAAATTCCAGACGTTGCAGATCTGCAAGAAACAGGAGGCCCTTTTAAAGTTTCTTCAGCAATCTCCTTCAGTGATTGCAAAAAAATCCTTCAGATTTTGCTCTTGCACTGCACACCTCTACAAACAAGGCAATAACTGAAGACTGAAAATAAGGCACTGAGGTAAATTAAGGGATGGAGCAGAAGCTGAGGGTCTACTTTTAAATCCTTAAAGGCTTTGCCTTCTCACTTAAGTGGGGACACTAGTAGGTTGCAGACCTTTGTAGGTACCAAGATGAGTATCCTCTTGCAACTGTTCTTCTTTTCCACAGAGAGCAATTACAGTCTTGTTAAGCTCCGTCTTTGTTCCAATCACTGTCCCCATAAATCTCAGCCCTCCCCTCAGCATTACCTTCTCCTTTGTTACTACTGGAATATCTCTGGTTAAAATTTGTCTGGATGCCCCCTGCCAGAAGCGCTCCTAACTAAATATCAGAGAAACTCCTGAGATTCAAAGTTGAGATCCACGTGCGTACTTCCGATGTGATTCCACAAGGCTGGCCAGGGGAGAGACTAATGGCAAAACTAGGATCAGGAATATGTCTGCTTGTGTGGCACGTTGAGATCCAGGGAGGAGGTGCACACTCCGAAGGTGGAGATGTGGTCCTGTGGTTCGGGGAGGTACTGGAGGACTGTGGCATCAAGCCCTGCTCCTGCTTGTTGCAGTTCCTGGGAGCTAATAAGCACCAGCTGCAGGAAACCTGAGCTGGGAAGTGTTGTGCAGTTTTCCCTCTGTTTAAAAATACAGCTTTTTTTTTTTTAATTGCATTTATGTATTTATATGCTGTGGGACATCACTCGTAGGGCATTCCAGCAGTGAAAACAATAGCGTGACAAGGGAGCAGGTCCAGGGTGGACACCAGTGCAGGAAACACCTGCATGCTCTGTGCCATCCCTTCCATCGGGGCCACGCTGCTGCGAGCCTGGTCCCAGCGCGAGGGGTGGCTGGTGGCCGTGAGAGCTTCCACCAAACTCCTCTAGTCTTCAATGTGTATTTTAGCTGCTTTTGACCAACTCTGCTGTGAATTCTTGGGGAAGATGATTGTTTGCCCCACTGGTGCCCAGGAAGGCAGCTGCTTTGGGTGGTTTTTGTTAGGGTGGGCATGCAGGGCTGCTCTCGGTGGCTCTGTGTTTTGGAGGACATTTGAGGGCAGATGGGAGGTGTGGATGTGATGCTCATAGGAGTAGAGAGTGGTTTGGTTTGTTGGTTTTTTTTTTTTGGTTCTCCTTCTACAGAAAAAAATCTGGGCCATTCAAATCATTTGCTTTTTCCCTTGTGCTGACAATTTAACAGCCTTTTTAAAAGCTTTGGTTTCTCTCAAGTACGCTCACCCCATACGTGTTTTAATTTTTGTGCAGAGGCCTGGAGCTTAACAATTATTTTGCTTAAGCTCTCTGAGACTTGCCATAAAACTTTTTTTTTTTTTTTTTTTAAAACACACACATGCTAATGATCCCCATCAGATCATATTGTTAAACAGGGAATAAAATACTTAGGCCAAGATGACATTATTTTAAAAAGCGTCAAAAGCAGGCCAGCAGAGCTCATTTCAACAGTTTTGCTCCGAAATAATTTGTGCAGATTTGTTAGAGTTAATTTGTTGAAAAGTTCAGTGTTTGTACAGGCAAGTCCTAATTTCCACACTGAGACACAGAAGCAGGAGAGGAGCGAGCATGTGTCCCGCGTTTGCAGGAGCAGGATGGTGGGAACTTCCCTCCCTCCTACCCTTCCTCCCCCCGGTGCAGGAATGTACAAGCAGTGTCAGTAGGCTGGGAAAGTCGGCTTCGGATTTTTGTGGACTCCTTGCAAATCGGAGGAACCGTCTGGCTGAAATCTGCATTTCGGGCCAAGAGAAGAGGATTTCCTGCTATTTAGTTGCTCGAGGAAGGAAAGGATTTACCTCTCCGCTATTGCAGGACTTAATTTTTCTCCTCTTTAATAAGAATATCGCAGTGTAGGGCAGCGGTAGTAAACCCGCGAAGGCAATCACGCCTCTCCCCCCTCTTCCTTTGCCCTCCTCACGCCATGGTGCAGCTGCCCCCTGCCCCAGCATCCTCCTGTCCCAGCTCCCAGCCCTGGTGAGGGCTTGGCGTCTCCCTCCATGGTGAAAGAGAGAGTTGTGGAGGGGGTGGCTGCTGCGATGTCGCTCCCTGGGCCGGCTGCCTCGCTTGGCCCGCCATCTGGATCCAGTTAGCTCTCTCGGCAGTAGGGCTGAGTCTCATTTCCTCCAACCAGTAATGTTATATAGGCAGTGATCCTGTTCTGCCCTAACATAATTGAAAATTATGTGTATTGTAGACTCGCAGCGCTGAAATGTAGACTCGTAAAAATCTGTGGCTCAGGTAGCCTGTGGAGATTGAATTTGGCACACAATGAAGCTTTTATGTAAAGTAAGAATTATAAGCCACCACATCAATATTGTGTTACAGGCATGACAATTCTTGGATGAGGAGGCCTTGAGTCAGGCTCGTCACCTTAAACAATGCTAATATTTCATACTTTATCAACAGGGCTGGCATTTTGGAGCCAGCAGATTGGAGCTTTTCATTTGCAAACGTCCCACTGTTGAAGCTGTGGGTTTGTTAGCGTGACGTAGGCGTTGGCTGCGGGCTCTGGCCCTCTCTGTTTATCTGGCGGACAGAACATCTCGCCCTTGGCGGGGCTGGGATGCTGCTCTGGAGCCTGGCCACTTGGTAGAGCTCTTGGACGTTCTTTTATTGACCCTTGTGCATTACTGCTTTCCATGGGAGCTGTTTATTTTATTTTATTTTTTCTACCGCTGGTGTGTTACCTGTTGGTAGAAATGGAAGCTGTCTGGCAAGCTGTGCTTGTGTGCAAAACCATGGGTTTGGACCATTGCTGCTGGGCTCCACGTGCATGTCCAAGAGGAGAAGCAGATTTGGCTGTCTTTTAGCCTTTGCACTGTAAGACTTCTTGGATCCCCTTTGGCAGGGGTGGGTAAGAGGAGGACTCCACTAGAGTCCAAGCTAAGGGTTTTAAAAGCAGAAAAGTAAAGCAGCAGTAAGATCTTCTTGAAACTTTCATCTTAGACTGGTCAGCCTGGTGTGGGAGCACCCATGCCGAACGTACAGGCTCTTGTGAGGTGAAGGTGGAGCAGGAACAGCCATACCTTCTTGCTCTCTTTCTTCTAAGGGAATTTATTGCTAGTAAAAAAACAGCAGAACTGACAGTCCTGAAGGCTTTGGTTGTTCCTGCAGTACTTACTGACTGGACAGGGTCTGATTGAGTTTACTTGTGCTGCTGTCTCAGTGCCTCTCAGTCTGCCCTCAAGGCGGTCTTGGAGAAGCCCACACGCTTCTTGGCATGTCTTTGAGGACAGCCACTGACCTGAGATCCTTCATGGGTCGTCATGATTGTAGGAATCTTCCAGGGTTACTCATGACCGTGGAGTGGTCATGGAAAAATGAGGGTGGTTGGTTTATTTTGGTGGGTAGTGTCTTAGTGGCCATTTCCTGAAACGCCACCAGTTGAGCTGGCAGGTCCTTGTAAGTGTTTAAGCTGTGGTAGCAGTAACTTCTCACTCTCCGAAATGGTTGTGGAGTTTGAAACAGATCCGTGTACCACAAGGCACACATCCCGTGAGGACGTTTTCCTTGGAAGAAGGGAAACATACTTCACTAGGTGGCTGCAAAACCTGGGGAAGCTGATAGCAGTTGTGACCCTTCAGGAACCTTTCTGCAAATTCATGTGCCCCCTTATGTTGCAGTGTTACAATTGCTGTCTAAGACAACTGATGGACTTTTAAAAACGTAGCAGTTGACTTGTTTAATAGTACCATCTGCAAATCTGAAATATATCATATTTCCCCTTAAATTAAGAAGCTCTCAGTTGGCTTAGGCTTTGGGTTCATTTTCTGTGCACTTGGGTTGCATTTTTAAGCACTTTTTTGAAACCACAAAGGGTTAGAAAGTTACTTTAACATCATCTCAACTTTAAAATTTATGTTGTGGTCATCTGTATTGAAGAGCAGGGATTTGATACAAGCGGTCAAATATCTGGAGGCTTACAATCAAGTTGTGAGAGTTAGAAATGTCGCGTACAGTAGACTAGTTCTGGTTTGTTTGGGTTTTATTTCTTGTTTTTTAAGAAGTGCTGAAACATTCTGGTCCACATTGCACAAATCCCAAATGTGAAGATGAATAAAAACAAGACTTCTTGGAACTTGAAGAACTTGTATGGGGCACAAATCCAGAGTATGGGTTTGTTTATTTGCATTCCAGTAGCTGAGAAATCTCCAAGCGATGGGAATTGGTAATGCATCCTCCTGCTGACTCCTGCTTTTGGTCACCTCCGTGCCTAGAGTCTCGCAGCAAACAGGCCTTGCATGCTAGCAAATGTTTTGCATACGTGAACAAATGTGATAGGGATGTGCTGAAAGCGTGGAACCAGATCTCCTTCCTTCCTTCATGGAGATTTAGATACAGCTTCCGTTGTTCTCCTGCGGTGGTGGGAGTTGTTTGTATGTTGTTCTCCTTCAAGATTACTCTTTTTTAAAAAAAAAAAAAAGGATGGGTAAACATAACTATTTCTCTAGGTATTTTCTAGGAATAGATCTGCCAGGTCAACCAGAGTCTCGTGCTAAATAGGATCTTCTGCAGTGGCCTGATCAATGTGTACAGCTGCTTTTCTTAGTTCTGGGAGGGGGCTGAAGATATGTGGCAGTACGTGTTTCTTCCAGCACAATCTTTTAGAGATCACATATTAACCAGTATGCCTAATTGGCACGGTGCAGCACCGTGCGGAGAGAAAAGCTTGGGCTGAAATTATGTTTAGATGTACTGTGCAGAGGAGTGTTCGGGCTGGTTTCTCTGCGGGGCTGCTTTTGGTCAGAATCAAGCACTTCTGATGCAACAATCTGGGTACCAGCTCGAAACTTCACCTTTTTGGTGGAAGCTTTGAGCTCTGCTGTGTGATCCAGCTGGGGTGCATGGCTCCTCCAGTGAGTTTAGCGAGAGGACACGCATGCCCAAGAGAAGTTTTAGTCAGTATTTGATGCCGGATAAATCTGTGGGAACATTCTGCACCTTCTTGAAATGTAGTTAAGCTTTTTTTTGCTTTTGAATCAACACCTGCTTATGCTGCAGACTCTCTGCCTGCGTGCATTCAGACTATCTGCTGATGACAGTGGCATAAAGAAGTTGTGGCTATCCCCGAGTGCCTGGCTAGCACAGCTGAGCCTGAGTGCACCAGGCTGTACTCTGTCTTGGACATCATCAGCAGGAGAGCTTATTAAGTTTGGCCTTTTAATTGAATAAGTTACACTGTGAAAGTCCCTTAAGGGTTGTCTGACAGGAGGTTTCCTCCTGTTGATAATGAGCAAGAAGAAAATAGTCCGTAGAGAAAATAGGTGCTCAGACTCAGCAGTTCTGAGACTTCTTGGGGTAGTCCACTGCCTTTAGAGCTTGTACGATGCTGGGAAGCTGGAGGAGTTGACATGGTGCATTTGTTGAAAGAAGGCTGACAGATGACCCATTAAATAATGAGATCATATTCTTAACCCACTGTACATGTTTTCGTTCTCCCGAGACTGATAACCTACCTCCCCCTCCCATGTCCCATCCTCTCCATGATTTTGGTATTTCGTTTCTGTGCGGGTTTTATTGTTCTAGATTTGCTATGATTAATAAAATCAATATAATACTGTCTTTGCAATCTACTTTATTTTCTTATTCCTGAAGTGTAATGCAGTGGTATGAAATTGTTAGTGTTCTGCATGGATTTTGTCTCCACAAACACGCAAAGTCGTCTTAATTTTTGTTTCAGTTCCTTGTATAAGTTTTAATTTATATTATATCTTTTTACTCATGTTACCTAAGATTTGTTATTTTTTTTTTGCCTTTCTTTTCTGAACTCATTTTTCTTTTCCCATTTTTGTTTCCTCCATCCAGTATCTGCAGATGAAATGGCCACTGCTTGATGTTCAGGCAGGGAGCCTTCAGAGTAGACAAGCCCTCAAGGATGCTAGGTCTCCATCTCCAGCACACATTGTTGTAAGTAAATGCAGAAAGATGTTCTTCCTTTGTTTTTTTGTTGTTTTTTTTTTTTTTTTTAAAAAAAAGCATTTATCATTAATGGCATTGGTTGTCATCAGTTTTCTTTTACACAAACCAAAGGAGAAATACTTCAAAACGAACAAAAATCCTAACGAGTCCGTGGTAAAATGAGGGAATACATTTGCTATTGCTGGGCTGTTTGTGAAATTATCATTCATGTGCCTCATAGGAGAGCAGAGAGTTGAAAATGCTCCAAATTTACACACTGCAGAATTACTTAGTGGCAGTAAAGTCCAGTCAGGCTGGTTTACACATCTGACAGTGTGGCCTTGTAACTGAAGAGAATGAAGAGATGCTTTTGAAAAGCACTTAAAAAAATAAACCCCAAGCCTGTTCCGTGGCCTTTACTAAAAAAATATTTTCTTATTGCAAAATCTTGAATGCAAGTTTGTGAGAGCTGGTCAGCGTTTTACCTTGGTGAAGTCTCAACAGACCACATGTCTTTGTGTTGTGATGACTTCTCATTTAGTGTAAAAAGTGTTATCAAATGTTTACTACGTACCTGCAAAATATGAAAATCTATAATAAAAGTAGAATTGCTGAACATACCTTTTTTTTATTACCTTCTCGGTTAAACTTTCTTGCTTCTATTGTAAAAACAATGTTGAGTTTGAAATGTTCAATACAAATTTGCATGAGAGGGATTCGGGGTTTTATTTTACTTTCTAAAATAGCATTCATAGAGCTATTAAAAGGAAACTGTTTATTTATGTGGTGTTATGCAAGAGGGACAGTATGCATTGGCCCATCCTCACCCATAGCCGATGTAACTGCCATCTGATGTTAAGGAGCATCTTAGCTCTGAGCATTCATTTGGGAAATTTTCCTCTGGAGAAGGTGTCACGTAATGGCTTAGAATATTTCTTCTGAAACACTTTATAATCCAATTTTAAATTATTATTTTTTAAAAACTTTTTAATAAGCAATGGATAACAAAGTGAATCCCTGGAAAGGAAGCATTGTTTGTTCTTTATCTTTTGTTACACAGTCTAAAGTTGACGTAGGCGGTAGATCATCCAAGGTGCACATTTGTTTTATTAGAAATCTGAAGTTGTACTAAACATTTCTGAGGAGCTTCTTATTCTGTTGTTGGTTTTTTTAACTTAGGAAGTTTCAGCCCTTTGCTATGTCTTAGGTTTTTTATTTAAAGAAAAAAAAGCTTTCCTATCTTTTAGAGTCTGAGGCTTCTAATCCAGCCCTCAGCATGCAGCGAGCAGTGGGCACAGGACCAGGATTTGCTCAGTTGATATCTGGCACTGGTTGCTTCACTTTTTCAGAATGACTTTTTGCTTTTCCTTCCTGTCCACTTGGAGGAAGAGATCAGAGAAGAGATGTTCAAGTGGTTATTTAGAAACCTACAGCCATCAAAACCTGCCATCATCTTATTAATAAGAAATGAACCAAAGCAGCTTCCTTATTTTAATTCTGTTTTTACTTCTGTGCCCGAGGACCGGCATGAGGGATGGGAACGTTCCCAGGGCTCTGGGGCTTGCAGGAGGTGATGGGGAGGGAGCAGGAGGTTTCTCCTGGCTAGTTGCAGGCTGAATTTGGTGGGTAGCTTTGCTGGAGATCTCCTGCACTTCCCAGTGCTGAGTGTCTGCTGTCCCTGAAGCCTCCTGCCATGCAGGAGAGTGGGCACTTGCCTTTAAAAGCCAAAGCAACTTGTGCTGAGGGGCTGGGATCCTGGATCCCCCAGGCCTTTCCAGCCCCTCCAGCTGGGTGTGGGCGAGGTAGAGGCAAGTGGACAACATAAATATAACAAAGGGATCAAAAATCACAAGCATTTTGGAAAGTAAAGAGAATCATAGAATCATAGAATGGTTTGGGTTGGAAGGGACCTTTAAGATCATCTAGTTCCAACCCCCCTGCCATGGGCAGGGATACCTTCTGCTAGACCAGAACCCTGTTTCCAGGGAGGCTAAGGTTGATCTGCTTTGTATTTTGACCATTTATGGGGTTCTTATGGGTCTCTTTAAAAGCTGTTTCTCTCTGCTATTCAATAAAAAGCATATTTACCATAGCAACCACTTAGGCCGTGAGGAACATATACTACCTCGGAGATGGAGGCCACCTTCCAAAAGAGCCACAGCTGGCATTTGTAATGTGATCTTTTGTGCTACTTACAATGTTGGAGGGAGAGGAGGGGGGGGGGGGGGGGGGGGAGCAGTGGGGTTTTGGGGAGGGGAGGGTGGTTCTGCAAGGTTTAATGTTTATTTCTAGCAGCAAAGTGTTTTGCCTTGTTCTGTTAAAATAAATAAATAAGGGGCAGCTTTTTCCACCCTTTTCCTGGTGTTCGCCCCAGGCTGCATTCATTCTGTGGAATAAAAATAGTCTTATTTTTTGGTAAATAAAGTTAGAGCGGGTGATGGCATTTGGGGGAGATGAAGCGGCTGCAGATGCCAGTTGGCCTGGGATGTGTCAGGCTCCTCTGGTGTCCCCGTTCATCACTGCTGTGCCTGCCCACAGCACCTGGGGCTTGGTTGCTCTTGCACGAGGCTCTACACCCATTTCTGCATATGTGAAATTGCAATTAATCTTTTTATGTAACAATGAGGAGTATTTCATGGGCATGCTGGTGTTCCTGTGCGAGCTTAATGTGTCACATACAGGGACAGAAACTGGTTCTCCACCCACGTTGTTGTGTCTTCTCTATCCACCAAGGGTACCCATGCCAGTTTTTTATCTTGAAATCAGTTGTGCTGCCCTGAAGATCTACAGGAGAATGCTAACACCTGCAAATCATTCCTTATCTTTCCCCTATCTCTGAAATCAGGATTTAAGGCTAATCTTTATAGCTGGATTACAAAGAGAGGAGAGTGTGGGGGATTTATCCTTTTTAATTTAATTTTTTTTCTCCTTTTTTTTTTTTTTTTCCTGCCCCCTTTTTCCTTTCTTTTCTCTTTTTTAACATTCTTGCTTCTTGGTGCTTGGCTTTGATTACCATGATCTCTGTGTCAGGGCTGCAGCCTTTACGCCCAGCTCCGATGAAACTCCCCTTGGCTTCAGCGCAGGTTTTTAGCTTAATGACTCAGGGCTGCAGAACATGGCTGTCTGTAATGCCTTAAGTAAAGTCTGTACTATTTGTCAGCCATCCTCTTTTCAGATTTGTTTAAGAACATTAAGTTAAGACTACAAAAATCGAAGCAAAAGACCAGCATGAATAATTTGGCCGAATTGCCCCCAGTGCTGAGGGCTGGGTTAATACTGCTTTTCATGGTGCTCAAGAGAGTCTCCAAGGCCCATAATGAGAAACAGAATATTAAACTGAAATTATGTTCAGCATGTCTTGAGGAAGGTACAGCATGAGACTCCATTTAAGACCAATGCATTTATTTGCATTTAGGTGCTTCACTCGTCTTGTAAGAGTCTTGCATCTTGCTGTGGCACAGTCATGCTGCTTATCTGTGTCCAAAGGTGAAAGAAAACTGGGGGAAAAATTGTTTTAATAGTACACTATTAAGCTTGCTAGGTCAGAATTTTGAATTCAGCTTGTGGATAGTACTATTATGAGACTGGGATTTTTTTTTTTTAAGGGTTTTTATAGTTATTTCTCGCCTTTTTTCTGACCTTTGATTTCACTGGAGGTATTAAGACTTTGTAAAGCCATTTTAGCAGGAAGTTTTTGGGTGTGAAGCAGACCTCAGCTGGGTGCCCTGCATGCTCTTCTAAGCAGGTAGGGTGTTAGTTTGTCCTGAAATCCCACATTCAGCGTGCACCTGGTCTGTTCCATGTGTGTGTGCCATTGTGTTGATGAGATGAGATCTGAGTTCCCTAAGAGTTGGATTCTGACATGAAAATTCCCTGGTTCAATGTGGACAGACAAGTGAAAATTAGCATGGTATGTCTTCACAAGGATCTTCAAAATCTGTTTACTACAGAAAGCAAGCTCCTTTAAAACCATTTTTATCTATGCATGCATTCCTACAACCTTAAGGAGAAAAACAGTGCTGTTCTTCCCTCTTCTCTGCAAAGTAAATATTCTGACTCAACCATACCCTGTTTTGGGCAGGAATATGGATGAAAGACTGGTCCCAGATTCCTGCCTCCTGCTGTCTCGGCTTTACAGAGACTTGCTTTTAGCTTCCTTTGTACCAGGCAAAAACATTCTGAACCCAAAATGGTGGTGGTTTGGTACAGCGCATTTCTTACAAAACAGTTAAAGGTTTAAAAAATTCTGTATTTTCTTCTCCAGGGAGGCCTTTTGAAGTAAACATAAATGTTACCTTGGGGGAGGACTTCTAGTACTGTTTGGCCTGGGTTTTCTAATATGTAATGAACACAGCCATAAAGTAGACTGAATCCCCAAGAACAAAGAATCGCTGTGCAGTAGTATATCTAATTTTTTTCTTTTTTTTTTTTTTTTTTTTTTGCTTAAGGAGGTAAAAATATGTTTTCAAAACATATGACAAGCAAAACTGAAGGCAAAACTATCTGAAATGTGCTGCTATTCTCAGCCTCTTTGATGTGTGTGGACAGTGAGTGTCTGGGACCAACAGCAGTTTGGAGTGATCAGGCGTTTTTTCCCAGAGCCCTTAGTTGAAGCTTCACGGTCTGCCGTGCCCAGTCCCCTGTTTTCTTTCAGTCTCTTGTGATTTACGCTTCTGTGCTTTGAAAGGAAAGACAAATACCTACAAGTAATCACGAGGTTTGCCTTAAATTGAAAAATTTACCTATAGTGTCCCTCAGACAGGCCAGAAGTGGGGTTTCTCCAGATGTATATGTAAGGCCATCTGGAACATCTTGCAACTTCCACTCGCAGTGCCCAAGAGAGCATTTAAAGCTCTTGCTTTGGTTTTGTTTAATATTTTGTTGTAGAGAGGCTGTTCTTCCTCTGCAGTAACCTCTTGAGATGTTCTTGGATTTCAGGTTGTGTGTGCCCATGATGGGGCACCTTCTTCCCTGGAGGTCTGCAGGGTGACCCTCTGAGTATGCAGACTGTGTTGAGAGTTGCAGGAGCATAGTGGTGTTATGGGAGGAAGGAGTTGGGCATCATTCATGTCAGTGCCTGGTATTGTGAGGGGCATGTGTGAGGAGGAGGAGGAGAGGGCTGTGTGTCTGAGCTGTGCTGGTATCCTAGCAGTCCCCAGTGGCAGGTAGGTCATGCCTTGGTGCACAGATGCAACACACAGATCCCCAAGACTCACACTGCAGAAATACCCATGCAGACTTAATTGGAAAGCTCCTTTAGTGACTCTCTCCTTTTTAAATGCTCTATACTTTATTTGGCTAATTGCTCTGGCAGTTGCAAAGTAAACAAAATGTTTCATTAATACATGCCCAAAAGCGTGCAAACATCTTGTCCTGAATTTTTGTATGTGCATGGAATTAAGCCACAGAACAAATTAAACTTGCTGAGAATCTTGTGGCTAAACCTTTCACCACTAATTCCTTTTGATTTTTCATTGGGAAGGGTTGTGTTTAAAAAAAAAAAAAAAATCTGTGTTCAAACCTGAATGTTGAGGGCTAAGTATAGAATTCACCTGTGAGCAGCCCAGTAAAATTATTTTGGATGGATTCCTATAAAACACACACATTATATTCAGTACCCACTAAATATGAATGGGAAACCTAGTGCTTGGTTTGTGTATAGCACAGAGGAGTTATGGACTCCTAAAAAGTAATTCACTTGGTAATTTGATATGTTTGCAAAATAGTTCAGACTTTAGGGAACTGCTTCATGCTGTTGTGTTTACTCCGTGGCACAATGTCTGTCCTCTACAGACCTTATTTAGGTGCTGGAGGTAACCCCTCTGCTTTAATGTCGAGACTGGGGAAATGTGCAGGCTTGTACCTCTTACTGTGAAAGTAAGCAGGAATGTCATGCTTCTGCAAACATCAGTTGGCACTAAAGCACCATCAGAAGGCACCTTGGGGCTGGATTGGCAGCTGGGATGAATTGTCACACTTGGGTGTAGTCAGAAGATCTGCGAGTAGCTCCAAGAACTCTGGAGTATTTGGATGTTGGGATATTTCAGCTGTGAATAAATGCTGTGAAATGTATAGTACTGCCAACCTCAATTGTTCTAGGATCATGAGTCAGGCCTCAAAAGATCATGAGGATTGGTGGGGGCTTTTTTGGTGGTGTTTTTATTTGTTTTCTGTTTCTTAAATAATACATTTTGTATTCTCTTTATTTGTTCTCTGGTTCCTGAGCCTGCAGGGTATATTCCACTCATTCTCAAACTTTTTTCTACAGCAGTTCAGGAGCTTGCTGTGTGCTGTAAACACAGGCTGAGGTTCTTCCCTAAACACTTTACTTCAGTGCTACCATGCTTTGAGAAAAATAGCAAGTATTGCTAGACTGGCTATAAAATCATAGGAGCTGGCACCCCTAAGTGTTGCTCCAGGAGAAGGCAGCTGAGTAGAGGAGTTCTGATATGCTCGGTGCAATCTATTCAGCATCAGTTTCTCGTGAATTACGTGACTGGACTTTGGGAGAACCTGGTCCTCAGTGCCTATGAGGGCTCTGGTTTACAGGTGCCAGGGTGGCTTACCTTGTGATGGCTGCAGTGCTCCCCACTCCCAGACAGGGCCTGGATTCTCTGATATTACTGGAGATGGCTCAGCAGGTCCTCCTGAGGCAGCGGGTTTATGGACCAGGATATCGTGGTGAACCAGCATCAGTTTTGATGTTCGGGGGTGGTGGGGCTGTGCTGCAGCTCCTTCTCGTAAGCTGGAGCCGTGAGATTTTGGCATTTCGTTGTGTCGTGGCACACCAAAATATATCTGGTGTCTCTCTCTGACATACCTGAATATTGAAACTCTGGGTGAGGGGGAAGCAAGATGGAATTTTGCTCATCAGAGATTTTTAAGTAAGATGTAACTATGCTGCCATCAGTGTGGTTGGAAGTGCATCTACTGTGGGCTTTCCTCTTCTGTCTTTTGTTTATAAAATACCCACTGTGTCCCAAATGTGGTGCAAATAGGAGTCCCTGAATTCTGGTCCTTTCTGACTAGCTGGTTTGGGATACAGTAAAATTGCAGAGAGCAACATTTCAAGGTAGAAACCTATGCTGGAAAGATGGTTTAGGAGAGTCTTTTAGCACAAAGGAGCCCAAGCTGTGTTTTGGATTCAGTCACGTGGCAGTTTCTGTTATGCTGGAGTATGCATGTTAAATTAACTCCTAGGGACTAGCATGGGCCTAAAATTAAATGTGGGCAAGCCATCAGCTCTCCTGCAGAAAAGTGGTTGGGCTGAGAGGAACAGAGAGAGTGCAGACAGCCCGTCCCTGAAGCCTGGGGCGTGCAGGAGGACTCAGCAGCAGCCGTGTGCGGCGGCTTGGCCTTGGCAGCGGGTGAAGAGCGGCGGCAGCACCGGGTGATGCTGGAGAGCCAGATGGGTGAACCTGTCAGATCAAAGATGATGTGTGCCGAGGGTGGCAGACTTTTGGCAGGGCCGCTCGCCGCAGGTCCTTCTCCCCGCGCACCCTGTCTGCAGCTGAAGTTTGTGGCTGGATTCAGTCTGGAGCTTAGAGAAGTAGGTATTGAATAATGCAGCCTGGTTTGGAGCCAGGGCCTGTGCTGACTGGAGCAGGAGCAGCCATTGTGCACAGAGCGGAAGATGTAACGGGTATGATACGTCCTCAGCACCGTTTTTGCCCAGATTTCTAGAACCACAGTCTTCCCTTTGCAGTATGGCTTTGGGCTTATTGATGCAAAGCAGAAAAGCCCAAAAATGCAGTCGAAGTAGCTGTCTCGGAATAACTATTCCTCATTATCTCTCCATGCGGCCACTCTCACTCAGCAGTAAGAGGTCCTTTGTGCGGTTTAGCTTAATCCGCTTTGGAAACGGATTAAGCTAAATCTCACAAAGAAACTCTTAGTGCTGAATAACAGTGTCCACACGGAGAGATAATTCGAAATAGTTGTTCTGCATTTTTCAATTCACACTTGAGCCCGTGCACAAAAACTTCCCCATGCAGATGGGCCCACTTGAATAGGAACCTCCTATTTTCTGTCTAAACAAGGTCTGTGTACTGTGTCCAGGTGCTGTAGTAAAGAAAACAGCACTTATTAAAAAGGAAGGAAGGAAACTGGCATTGCTGGGCCCAGGACCATTTGTTTGCCAAGTTGCTGAAGCCCAGGACTGTTGTCCTTCTCACCAGTTCATGCAGTTTGGGATTAGATTATTCATGGGATAGGTCACTTTCTGGACTATATAGACATTGGTACTCTCTCCTGTGGAAGAAACCGGAGTTGCCCAGTAAACCATGGCATAAAAAGAAGGAAGGATACTTTTTCCTCTGTCTTATGCAGACCTATTGGCAAGGGACAGACCCATTTTGGAAAGCCTTTGGAGAATTAGAGGTGGTGCAAATAACAAGGAGTGATGCCTCTGTAAACCATCTCTCCCCCCTAATCTCTCCCCAAACGATGTTCTGTGCCTAATTTGACAAAGCTAAGCTAAAAATTTTTGTCAAACACACTTTGCTGGTAGCAGGGCTCTGGTTCCAGGGGACCTTGCCTTGAAGCTTTGCTTGTACCTGACAGATAGCAGTGAGCAAAATCATTCAGCGCTTTTCTGAGATGGGGAAGCATTGCTCGCTCCTTTGTTTCACCAGTGTGCCCAGAAAGATGTTAAGTTACTTTCCCAAGTTGATTTGAGAAACTGATGATTTCCACATCTGCATTTTAGAGGCACTCAAACAAACCTGCAGTTCCAAAAAAAGGAACTGAAGTAGTTTTTGAAATCTAAACCTAAAATCCTAATAGATCTTTGAGGAAAGTTACTTTTAGGGCTGTCAGGACTCTGCATGTCCATAAGTGCTTGTGTCACATGTACCTTATGACTCATCTCTTGGAACTAGGAAGTTTGGGGGAGCTGAACCAGTCCTTCCTCTACCCCAGCAAGCAGTAGCTCTGCAGCCAGGCTTACCTGTGTAGGAATGATATATCCATAATGAAGCATAGGCAAGTATGGGGTCTTGGGCGTATGTGGTTTGAACTGTATGTGTGTGTGCTTTCTGACTAGCCTCCCTGATGGAATTAAGAAGTAACCAAATCCATGGTTTGTTTTTGTTTTTGTTTTTTTCTGGTAGGGGGTTGGTGGTTTTTGGTTTTGTTTTTTGTTTTTTTTCTTTCTCCCCAACTCTACCTCCTTGGTGCAAATTAAGGACCTGATGGTGTCCCTGGGCCTTGCAGCGCTAGCCTGCAGAAAGAGGTGGGTCTGTGCTAGTTTCCTAGGAGAGGCAGGCGGTTCTCTAACACGCATTTTTCCTGTTGGCAGGACTCAAAGACTTCTCAACTACTATTACTGTGGAAACTAGTTTCCCCTTCCCCTTCCTTTTTGCTTTTCAGGCCTTGATTCAAGAAATCATTAAACGTGAGCTGATGTCCATCTGTGTTTAGGACAACACTTAAGTGTGTGCTCAAAGCATTGTCTTGTATAGTGACTCTTTTCTGAGCTGAGGCACTGGAAATGAGCATTTATATGAAATAAAGCCCCTTCCTGAGAGGTAGTCGTGACTTCTGCCTGTTCCCCAGCTAGCAAGTACTGAGAAAGGGAGAGGGAATAGCATGTCCCAAGCTCTTCTGCCCTGGAGCTTGTCCTTGTGCTGACATAGTTCTTCCCAGAGCTAAGGCTGTAGGAGGAGGAGACACCCTGAAGGAACTTTTGGTCTCCTTTTGCTCATCTGCCCACTGGGAAATGTACAAAATCTCCATGGTCTCCTCCCCTGGCTGGAAGGATCGTGTCTGGGAGAGGAAATACAAAACAACAAAATTTTGCCCTGTTGTATGCTTGCAGAGCTCTGCAATGTCAGTACTGTGTGCTATGGGGATGTGACTGCCCTGTAATAAGGAAATGGTGTTTTATGGAGGAAAGCAGAGTGAAGGGACCTGAAAGCCTCCAGACTTTCTTAGTGTGCATTTACGGCCCTGAACACTTCTGCCAGGCAGCTACATGGAAGCAGTATCATTAGAAAACCCCAAATGACTGCAGCACAGAGTTTTCCCTGGCGGCAGAACTTCTGTCGCTGCATGTTGGGCATGTCTACATGGTTAATTAACATGAAGCAAGCAAGGGTTGGAATTGCTAAAGCCGTAGCTGCTCTGTGTTGACTCCCCAGCTCGATGCTTTTCAGGCATGCTGAGCTCTTTGGAGGGAGGTCGTTTACTGGACATGAAGTAACCTGCTCCTCATTAAAGGGCTCTCATGTCCAGGGCAGGTTACCTTGGGATAAGCTCTGGTGTGAATCTGAGGCGTGCTGGTTGCTCCACAATTGCTGCCCGAGGGGTAAATGTGAGATAGCAGATGCCATTTGGACTCAAGGTCAAGTTTGCTTGCGTCTATGTCCAGAGCTGAGTCTGTGGCCAGGCAGTTACAGAGGTGCTGTAAGACCTCGGTGAAGCTCACCCTGCAGTAACTTGTTCTGCTTGTCATGCCCAGAGCACATCCAGGGAGCGTCCACTCACACCATAGATGGACTGTTAAGTCCATTCCTGCACAGGCAATCATTTGACCACCTCAGATCTCTGCGCTGAGTAAGCGGTGAGAAATTGTGAGAGAGCAGCCACAGCACTGATGGGAGAGGAGAATGGCCAAAGAGCTGGCGCCCTGTTCGCTTTGCGACTCAGCTGCTCCTTGCCTGAGCACCAAGCTGGGCTCGTGGCTCTTGCATTAAAGCATCACACTGCTCCTGTTTGCTGGTGGTTGGGTGCCTTAGTCTGGGGTTGGAAAATTAGGGATGTTTCTCATCCCAAGATCCATCCAGGCCTGATGGTGATCTCTCCCTGTGGACACTGTGTTTCACTGCTGTGATTGTGCAACGAACAAGTCAAAGTGTTAGGCACAAACTAAAGATAATTTCATTATCACTTTATTGTTACCTGTATTTAAGAGGATCTAACAGGCAAGCTACTCTCAGAACAGCGAGTGGTTGTCCCCGCCCCAAAGAGCTCAGGTCCAGGGGAGATGGGGCTGTGCAGTGCAAAGCACGGCAGCGGTTCGGTTGTTGTCTGCGTGTGGTGTGATGGGCACTGTGTGCTCACATCCTTTTCCCAGAAAGGTAATGTGTTCTGCAAGTCTGGGAGTAACATACAGCTCCCATGACTCCCAAGTTCACAGTCTGAACTGGTAGGCTAGTCTGTCTTTGACATACATATTTAATGCTGTAGTTGTCTTTGCATGTTTTGCTGGAGGGGACTAAATGCAGAAAAAAAATACAGTTGCTCACCTGTCCTTCAGCACAGGTGAGCTTTGCACTTATTCCTGTGGACATCTGTGAGATGTTTAAAAGAGCAACATGAGTTCCTGACATCAAAGAGTTAATAGCAGTGAGTGTGGTACAATAGCTCATTAGGACTTAAACGTGGGCTGCAAACTCAGAAATCTTGATAATTTTGGTCTATAAGGACACTGAACTTTCAACCCTAGTTCAGCAATAATAAATGCCTGTTAAGTAAGGCTTCCTTTTATGAAGAGAGGGTGGATGGATGCATTTCAATGGGCTTTAAAAGTATTGCTCCTCGTTTCAGTGTCTGCTGGCCGAATGCATCCGGGCATGGGAGGGCATTTCAAGATCTGCACAAAAAGCGCTTTGAAGTATAACCTTTGTGAGCATCTTAGCTAAACCTGACTGCAGTTGGAAGCAGCATTTTATTTATTTATTTGTGAGTCCTTTTCTTTCGAAGTTGCTTAAAAAAACCCAACCCCCAAACAACACACACAAACATGTGAGCAATTAAATGAAAATGCAGTTTTGAAACTTTGACCCAAAGTGAAAGGTGGCTTTTGTGGGGATGTTTTCATAACCAAATACTACGCTGGTGCTGAGTTTTGAAAGCAGGGGAGGATGCAGCTGTGCTCTGGGATGGGGTTGAGGCTGTTGCTCAGGCTGACAGCTCTGCCACCCTGGAGAAGAGGGGCTCGGGCACGTAGCCATCCTCCAGTCCATGCTGGCCCTGCCAGGAGGAATTACAGCGAGGAAGTAAAAACTTTTTAATAACCCCTTTGTCTACCTAAAAAAGGATCCTGCAGGCGTTATGTGGACTAAGATTCGAAACAAATCACAAGTGACTGCGAGTCACAACTTTATAAGTTGCAATCTTCCTTGCCTTGAGTTTGCAGGTCTCAGTGCAGGCAAGGCTTCTGCTGAGGTCCTACGTGGGGCTGGAAGTAGCGTGTGTGTATGTGTGTATGTGTGTGTTTTACCTCGCCTCTCGGAGAGCACGAGAGAGAGACCTCCGTGAAGAGAGTGACAGGGTTTGATATAAACCAGCAGGACTGCATTGCTGCCATTATTCGACAGTAAACCCTTTCACAATGCCATATGCTGTGCATTCCAGCGCAGCGGCGGAGGGTGTGATATAGTTAAAGCACACTCGGCAAACAGGAAACGCTGGTGACCGCTGTGTGTGCTTTTCATGGAGATAAAGTATTGAGAGCGTAACGAAAAAAAAATGAATGGGAATGAGGGGGGAGAGGACGGCGGGGGTGAAGGAGAGGGGTATATTTTGGGCCTGACGCTCCGGTTATTATGAAAACGCAGGAAATGCACCCGCAAAAATGCTCCTTTGCTCCAAGATGTTTGGTTTACTCCATTACACGTAGTTTCTAGTTTGCTGCTGGGTGTGTTTTTCTCTTTAATTTTTTTTTTTTTTTAAATTTTCTTTTTGAAGTTCCTTCTACTCTGGCGTAGTATCCAACTCCCTTCCCCTCTACCCTATCCGGATGTTAATAATCAAAGGCTATTTAAGGGACTAGAGTACAGTCCTACATATTTCATACCCCAGCAAAACGCAAACATTGGTATTTAACCTAAGCGTGGTTATTTTCCCAGCTATGGCTCTGCAAAAGGCATTGCAAAGCCTCCTCGGAGTTAGGAAGTCGCTAGTGCAGGGCAGCGCGGAAGGCAGGGGGATGGGACCAACAGGTCCTCTGAATCATAAACACGCCATAGCTTTAATAAAATAAATGAAGTGGAGCCTTTTCAGCCGAGGGCAGACTGTATTGGGGCAAGCCGGGCTTTTAACGTTGGGAGTGAAAATTGACAGGCTGAGAACTGGGACATAAACAAAAATGTCAGTCCCTGGGAGTCTTGTTCACTGGACAATGTCTCAATTGTTTCCGTGATTTTTCGCAGGCAGCAGGGGATAGTGGGAGATTTAACTCTTTCTGGGCCACTCAGGCGCTGGAGGTGCTCGCAGGGCGAAGAAGTGGCGGAAAAGAGCATTTTTTGTTTGGAAACGATTAAGCATGTCAGTGGGTGATAAGGAAAGGTCACACTGTTCTCGCATACTTGTCTGCTGTTCAAGTTGGGCTTTATGCTTCTTTAATTTTGTTTAGGTTTTGCTTCTTGCCTGGAAAACTTTTTTTTTTTTCCTTATTTTTTTGCTTTTTATCAGGAAAAGTGAGATTAGGGGGAGACTGGTAGATGTGTAAGAAGTAAGGAAAGTGTGTGTGTGGAGGGGCTGCATTTCAATTTTTATTATTTCTCCATTAAATTGCTGACAGGCAAGCTTGGATATTTTAAGGCTGTGTAGATTATTTGGAACAGGCTGAAATGTGAGATAGGGAATGCTCTTTATTTTATTAACCGCTTCACAGTTTTGCTTAAGTCTCAAAATAAAAAGCCGTCTTCAAAGAAAGCAGAGGAGAGGCGAGGAGCTTAGTTGTCTCATCATACTTTTGCTTTATTTATTATAAAAACAAACATTGAAACCTGTTGCATACCAGCCCTACATGGGCAAGGTTCAGAAAGGAGTAACTGGTAATTCTTTACTCATCAGATTTTGAATGTGTGTTTTGTTGTGGGCAGGGGGGGAGGAGGGCGAGACGGCAAACTGAAGTTGCTTCTTCAGGGCGCAAAAGCTGTTGAGGTTTATTTGCAGGAAGATAAACCTGTTTTAATAAAACGTGGGTCTTGCCTCAGTTGAGTGAAGTTGAAACATTTTGCAGGCTGGAAGCCAACTCGCTTGGTGCACAGCAGCCCGGTATTAAAGGTCTGGGATGTGCTGAGGTTGCTTTAACTTAATTTATGGAATAATAATGCATCCCATTTTCGTATCCGCGCATCCTTTGGCTGCTTTGTGCTCAGATGCATGTTCGCAGCCCCGCACTTTCTCCTGCTTTCAGAATTTCTCCTTCCCCTGCCCCCCATCCCCTGCCTGCTGCTCTCTGGCAGGCAGGAGGCTGGGAGCAGCCGAGGGCTCGCGGCTGCCTTCCTGCCGGGCAGGAAATTGCCTCCTCCGCGAATGCTGCACGCTGTAACGCAGCAAAACTTGTGCTCGTGGGCAGCCTTCTCCCCAGATTCCTAGTTGGGAGATACGTTCTCCTGTGCGATAAGGATGGGGAAAGTTAGCTGTTGCTCTCCAGATGCTTCCTTGTGTGTTTCATACTGATGGGAGAGAGGAAAGAGGGTAAAAATAACTACAGTGTCCTCTTTGAAAAAGACTGTCTCCAAAGACCAGAGCGGGGAGGTCGAGCTGCTGCCCCTCTCAGAGTCTGGCCAGGACTGGAGATCCTGGGCACTGAAAGTGCATGCCAGATCCTCTGGAAAATCTGGCTCTGTGTGTGTTTTGAATTGATCCTGGTTTCAGAGATTTAGAAAACAAAAGTTGTTGACATGTCGGAGCAGTTGGTTCTCCGGGTAAGTATCCTGAGTAGAGCTGGATTTAATAATTTATAATTAATCATTCGTGCAGCGACATGAAGTGCTTTTCCTGTTAGTTAAGGATCACTGAAGAGATCGTGATTTTTCTTGAAACTTTGTTTGTTACTCATGCGCTAGTCTCAACGTTTTGCCTTGGAGATCATCCACAAGCTGTTCCTCAGAGCCGGTTGGTGTTGGAGCTCCTCTGAGCAGAGATGGGGAACATGTGATGTGTTTCCGTTCCCTGCGTTGAGCAGCAAATTATAGTCTTTAATTAATAAAAGTTTATTTTCCATGAAGATTCTCCAGTACTTGCATAAAATTCACCGTCTTGGCAAACGTCCTTACCACTGAATTCATTTGCTGGTGTAGTCACAGAAAGCAGTTGAACTTGTCAGTTAATGAATTTCTCTTACTGGTTGCAGAGCACAGCATACAGCTAATCTAGCTCGGGTTGTCCTGGGCTTGTGCTTTATGTAAGCACAGAAGGGAAGGAATCGGTGTTAGTATTTCAATGTGTTTTCTTAAGACCGTGTTGAAATTTCCACCCCTTTTTAGTCATGAGTAACAGTCAACTTTGATTTGAAAATAAACTCATTACTGATAATAACAGCCTACAAGAGATCTCTGCTTCCCAGCTCCTCCTCATCTCCTAGAGAGGCTTAACTGCTGCTCCAGGTGAAACAATGCTATTTTTAGTGCCATTGCAGAACACGTTCATGAGATGTCTGCTATATGGCCATACAGCCCATCTATGTATTTGTTTAGTTACCATCAGTAGTTTTCAGGGCCACCTTTTCCTAGATGTCCCAATTAGCAAGTAGTTAATTTTCTACTTTAGATGAACCCATAGGTGGGGAAAGATGGGGACACTGAGGAGAAAATACTCTTTGTAGATGCTTGTGGTGTATATAACCCTTCAAGGCATGCTCCAGCTCAAGTATCCAGGTTGGCCAGCATCTTTAATGTTCGCTTATGTTATTAAGGTTTTGGTGAAGTGTAAGCAGAGGGCTTCTGCTCCACTTTGCTCCCACCTTCGCTCTAGGACATGCCTGGAGGAGCCTGTGGAGCTTGAGCATTGTATGCTCTCATGTCCCTTCACCTTGCAGGACCTGAATCCAGCCTATGGAGGTTGAGAAACTAGCAAAGCAAGAAGTGGGCCAAGTCATGCTTCCTAAGAGTTGGATGTTTCTTGCCCTGTTTCTGGAGTGAGCACGTGCTGGGTGGTGTGTGGGTTTGGCAGCCTGGGGAGATAAGGGCGTGTGGTGGTGTTTCAGAGAAAAGCTCAGATACATGCTCCAGTTTTTCTGGTTGAGTGTTTGGAGGCATGATGGAGACCTGCCACAGATTGGAGATATGGTCACTGAAGTAAGGCGCTCTGCGCTGCTCTTGCACTGGGTAAATGCTGTACTTGACATCACTCCTGTTTCTGTGAGGAGGGGACTTCAGATCCCCCTTCTGCTGCTCAGACGTTTTCCTGGTGAAGCCTCAGGGTAAACGTGCACATTCCACTTGGCTGGAGTCTTCCTTGTGGGCTGCTTCTCACCAGCATCTGCTGCATCCGCATGTGGAGGTGACAGTAGAAGTTCTAGATAATGGTACTTAGCACTTATGTAGCACTTATGTTTCCAAAGTGCTGTACAAACCCAAGGCTCCCTATCAGTCCCCGGGGGAAGACAACGGAGCTCAAGCTCAGTATTATTACTCTCATTTATGGGCAGAAAAGCTGAGATGCAGAGAGGTTAAGTGGTTTGCCCAAGCCCACACAATGAGTCAGTGTCAGCTCTCCGATTAGACTTGGAGTTTTCCTGGCAGTTGCTGTCATTGTGCAATCGGCTGGAGTGTGTTGCCCCTGTGAGGTGCTCCTTGTCAAGCGCTGGAAACTTTGCGCAAAGCCTTTTGAGATGTGCTGAGGAGATCCTGCTGGGAGACAACGCTGATGCCTTCTGTTTATTTTAACATAGACTTAGAGGGTATTTTACAAACCCTTCCACGAGGCAAAGAGTTGCCTTCGGTGGAGAAAAAATCCAGGCTGTAAAATACTGTTCAGCTAATGGTGGGATCTCAATGTGCTGGGGAGGCTGCGAATAGCCGTGTGACCTTGCACTGAGAAGCACTAATCTACGAGGTGAAGCAGAGCAGCCCTTCTGTAGCAGCAGCCTTTTACACCTTTTAGGGTGGGAAGGGGCAGTGAGAGGGTCTGGTCTGCAGGAAACAATACCTCATGTACACATGGGTTTGCTCTTGTGGAACTGTTTCATGGTAGCTCCTGCGCGACAATGCTTTAGTTGGAGAACGAGAGTGCCTCTGCCGAGCGCAGAGTAATTCGCTTTCAAAGTAGATTAAGCTAAACTGGGAAGATGCTGTTAATCTGAAGTTGTGCATTCTGCATCTGTATTTGATCTAGAATAGATATTCCCCTTTAAAATTGCATTTGCGTATTCTAGATTGATTTATCTTTTTCATATGGAGGCGAGGCCTCATTTCTCCAACCAGAATTTGATCGAGATACCAAAATTATCTGATTTTTCGATTGAGATGCCAGGCAACTCTCTCCTTTTGTTAGGTGATGCAGATTTTTGGATGGGCCATTGCTCATACTCCCTTAGGATGGTACTGAGGGGACAATATCCGACAGAGGTTATTTTCCTAGATGCCCGAAACTGGCTGTGGCTATTTACAGCCTTGCTCTTCTGAAATAAATGAATGAAACCGGGCTGGAGAAACATACAGGGAAATATTCATGGTTCCAGAGGAGGCTGTCAGAGTGGTGTCCTTGGGTTCTTAACTCTCTCGGTCTTGCAAAAAGCCAAGCTGGAGGGCTGGCCGGGGCAGGCTGCGGGGCGGGATGGGTTGCAGGGCTGCGGTTCAGTAGGAATGCCCGTGCGTCAGTGGGAAACCGCAGGGCGTGGTGTGGAGCTGCGGAGACAATGAGTCTGTGGTAGGCACTAAATGATACTACAGAGCCCGTGCTAATCTCGGTTTCGTGTGGCGTGGTCTGTTTGGATTAAAATATGAGGGCCAGGGTTTGGTTTTTCTTTTTATTTTTTATTGCCGGCTCTGCCATCAGCTTGTCTAGCATCTCAGAACTCATCATTTAATATCTGTGTTCCCCTGAGAAAGCAGGAATAGCCTTCCTGCACACATGCCGTAAGGTTGAATTAGCACGCGTTAGGCCAATTTCTGAACTTTACACCAAGCCCTTACGCCCCGTTGAGTCACTGCGTTTGTTTTGCAGGCTTTTAAGTTTCCATTTTGGTGGTGGATGCCTCTTCTGAGCTGGGTTTGGTGGCATGTCCTCTGCAAATACCTTATTGCAGTGGTGGGAGACCCCGCAAGCCAAACCGGGTGAGAGAGCAAACCCTGAGAAAGCATATTGGTCCTGAGCCCGTGCGAGCGATGGCTTTGGGTAACACCACCTCTTTGGCTGGATCTGGATCTTAAGGTTGAAGACTGACCCCGTGTTCTTTGCTGGGACTTCCCCCCCACCCCTTGCCCTGTGGCTTGTTTGTGTGATACTGTACAGGGCAAAGGCACCGTAGGTTATCGTATTGCATGTTCAGCTTTCTTGGGCAGCAATCAGAGATGTACCTCCGTGCTCTGAGCTGTTACACCACGATGAAGTATGTCATAAGGTGTCCAGAGATGTTTCCCCTTCCCCCACCACTCACATGCCAAAATAAATATCTGATATGAAAGTCAAGGTACAGAAGCCAGCTGGATTTGTACAAAAGGTCCTCTCTCCCTTCTGGTGTTGTTCTTATTTTTTTAATATAATTTTCCTGATGGGCTGAGTGACTGTCTGCAGTAGAATAAAGGGATGTAGAAGAGATTTTGGGCATTTCTTTAAGCAGTAATGTGTTCTTTCTTTGAAATCTGGGATTTTTTTTTTTGTTTGCTTTGGGGTTTTTGTTTATCTGCTCCTTCTTTTTTTCTTCTTTCTTCCCTGCCCCCCCCTGGCTCTCACAAACAGAGGAGAGGAGAAATGGTGTGCATGTGTATGTGTGGTGTCCTGCCAAGCAGAGAAACTAAGCAGACAGCCTCTATTGCTTTTGCTCTCACATCTCTAACTTAATTATGGGGGAGGCAAGGGGTGTGTTGTGTTTAATGTGCTCCATGCTTCCAAAACTCTGCACTCTCACATGGTAGGGGCTGACCACTGGCACAGGCTTTCATTAATATTTTTTATTTACCCTGCCCTTCTGAATTACTACTTTTGGTTCGGGGGCTTCTTTGTAACGGAATTCTTTTATTTTTATTTTTATAATTGCTTCTGGATCTACAGAAGCGCATGTCGAAAATCATCTCAATGTCACTAGTCTTTAGTTCAACAAGAACGCTATAGAAACGAAAGGTTCTGTCATCCATCAGATTTTCTGTTCCATTTGTTGAAGATGAAAGGCAAGCGAATTTAGTGCTTACTTTCTTCTCCTTCTGACAGTTATTGATCCTCCCTGGAACTCTGCAATTCGCGCTCGGAGCCGGACCTGACACGGGGAATCCCCGATTCATTCTGCCTGTGCTCGGTAGCGCCGCAGCAGTGCGCATGAGTTGCCCTTCCAGTTTCAAAGCCATTTGTTATTTTACAGCTGCACCTTGTGAGCTGGGAATTTTTTTTTTTGCCCCCCTCTGTTCTCACCCCTTTTGCCTTATGAGACTTTTAATCTGGAAGCTGTTAATGTTTGAGAAACAGCTGCTATAGCAGGGGGGGTTAAGTGGTTTCAGAGGCTTTCTTGATTTGTGCAAAATAGGGAATGGCTGAATCTTTTTATTTGAGGCAACGGGGTGTAGGAGGGAGAGAACTTGCAACCTATTGGTTTTTAGTTGAATTTTATGGTCCTCAAGGATGCAAGATTGTCAGGTTAGAGACAGCCCCTCTCTTAAAATCAAGGTTGCGGAGTAAATGTGTTTATTCAATGGCTTCCACCTCCAGAAATTGGGCCGCAAGAATAAAAGAGGAATCAATGTAACAGTGGGACGTATCACAGTCTTCCACGTCCATTCCCTCTATGGCCTTTAATTGAAGGTATGACTGGGTGGGTGGGAGCAAAGGCTGATGGGTTTTGCACTGAGCTGGCCAAATGCAAGCCCAACACATCATTTTGCAGGCTGAGGCTGACTTTAACCTGTCTGGCATGGTGCATGGGCCCAGGTGACTCTGGGCTGTGTCCTGTGCGTGATGCCTGGCAGGGCAGGTGACATGGAGGCACTGGTCTTCTACAGATTTATAGTGCTCTGTACTTTCCCAACATCTCCTTTGCTGCAACATGGTATCTCCTCTTTAGTCAGTGAGGATGGTGAAGTCTTACACACAGCTTTTCCTGAAGCTTCTATTTATTTGATATCATTGTGAGCCTTTCAGTGAAGGTGCAGTGAAAATGTAATCTCTTTGTTATCCCCTGCTGAGCAATAACAAACTCTATAGCCTTTTGTTTCTGTAATTGTTCTTAAAGTCCATCCCTCTGTCCTCTGTGACCAGCTTAGGGACATGTGTCACCCTTGTTGTCCTGGTCCTCCTTCTTCTCCAGGCTCCTGTCTTCTTGGGGTTTACTTAACCCTTGTCCAACAAAACACATTTCCTACCAAAATCTTACAGAATGGAGGGGACCAGCCCCTTTCTAAAGAGGCAAGACCTACCTGGTGTGCTGTGGGTGATGGCATGCCAGCTTAGGGCTCAGCCAGGAGCTTGCTGCAGGAGGAGAGGGCAGTTGGACTGGTGAGTGCAGAGCTGATGGCGATCAGGCTTCCCCCAGCTGGTTACAGGCTTTGCGGGAGATTGGCGGGCCCTTAAAAAAAGGAGTTGCACATCTGCTTTTGTTTATCCTTTTTGCTGCGGGCGAGGCTGAAAACTTAATAAATTGCATGAAACCCAAGGAAGCATGAATATAAAAGAGTATTAGATAAATTACAGAAGCCTGCCTACCTGTAACATTTTTTATAACATAAATGGTACGTGTGTATTATTTCCCTGTAAAGTACCCACATGCCTCAGCCTCTCACTGGGGCTCTTGTTTAAACGTTCCTGTGTTCTTGCTACTTCTGCTCCTCAGCTTCCACCTCTGACTCCTCCCAGATTTTAACATCATTCTTTCGTGGCAGGCGTTTAACACACCAGTGTTCTGAAGACGCGATGATGGGTTTTCGAAGGATATTTATAAAGTGGTTTTTAAGTATTTTGGAGGCTCATCTCTGAAGGAGCAGATGAAAGAAAAATCCTTGTAATGCTGGTAGCAAATGCACACTGTACAAAGAATGTCTCAAATACTTTACTTAATATGTCCCTGTATTTGCTCTAATGTTCTCACCATTTTTTCAGCCCAGCTCTCCTGGCAGGGGCAGGGATGAAAGGGGGAATTGCAAGAGAAACAATAAATTTGTAAAACAGACACCTTAGTAAGAGATACTATAGCTTCAAATATTTTCAGTTCCTTTGTGAAAGAATTGGCATTGCACATTAACCTTAATATAAGTGTAATATAGCATGTGTCTGAAGGCAGAATCGAAGAATATGAATTTCTGTGGCTAATGGTTTTTGAATAAATTCAATACAATTGTCTGGCAGTTATTAGCAGAATGTGTGAATCGGGGGCTGTGCAACACTGTATACTTTGAAGACCTTGAACTATTTCTACCAGTTAAGAGCTGTTAGAATCCGCTGAAAATTAGCTTCATTCAGTTATCATACAATATAGTGAGCTGTTCTGGCAAAAAGCATTCTCTGCTAGCATTAAGGCAAAATAAATTATTCTGTTCTACTGTCCTGAATTGCAGATAGTATCTGACTGAGGTCAGGTAACCTGGCTTCTGTGCATGCGCACGCGTATGTGCCCCCCATACACATGTGTAAGGAGATCTGTGTCTAGATGTAAATATTGCCATATAATTTGTGTTGCGGTGTGGCCAGGTCACAGGCACCCTGGCTCTCTCCAGTTACTGACTGATCCTCTACAAGTATGTGTTCCCTGCTCCAAAACATTAGTAACGCCACATTAGATTGGACTTAATTTGGGCTTATACAAAAATAACCAGTGCCTGTATTATGCAGAATGTCAAGCCAAATATTTGTGATGGCTTTTGCTTGCTTTAATATGAATCCTGTGGGTCTACTGGGTGGAGAGCGTGAGAGAGGGTGAGAAGGAATACAAAGGACCAGCAGAGTTTGACCTCCTGTACGCTGAACGTCACAGTTCAGTGCCAGCCAATGCAGAATTACGTTGCTCACTCTGGTATGGCATCTGGGCTAATTTGTCTCACTAATTACACTGGGTGTAGAAGTATGCTGATGCCATTAACAGTGTCCGTGACCCAGACTGGTATCCCTACCTGAGCTTTATGGTGCCTCATAAGCGTCTGAGCTTTCCTGGAGCTGGTGACTCAGTGAGACCAGCAAATCGTAAAGGTCTCAGTATACTTGGGCAGCAGTATGGTCTCAGTGTACTTACACAGGCCGTACACACTTTATATAGTTATTTTTAGAGAAGATAGGTGAGTTATTTGTCAATGACTGCTCATACCAAGCCTGTGTAAGACTAGCTCGTACACGGTCTGATTCCTTATTGGCAACGAAGAGCACCAAGGTCTTTGTAGGCATTTTATAGGCTGTATTTTGCAAAGATCTTCTCATGGATAAAGCATGAGAAGTGGTGGTTTAAATTAGCAGCTCTGGGAGCAGGGCTGAGGGAATGGGAGAGTGACCGGTACCTTGGGAAGGGTAGAGTTGGGAAGGATTTTCCAGCTTATACTGAAAATTGGAGCAGAGTGAACTGGAGGGGGGCAAACTGGCTTCAAGTGTGACTGATCCTTCTAGTGTGTACAAGGATACACTGGAGACTGACAAGAGACTGGATAAAAGAAAGCATGAGGATTCTTAGGTAGCTCCTTAAGTTAAGGAAGCCAGGAAATTGGATCTGGTGGCAATAGGATTGGTAAACTGTTGAAATGGATGGCTTCAGATTACACTGACTGCTTTCATGTCCTTCTCCTTTCTTTATCCTCCATATCTGCCCCAAGTACTGTTTGGAGTATTATCACTGCTTTTGTGAAAATAGACACCGCATACCGAAGAAGAAACAGTCAGCTTGAGCTTGTTGGCAGGGATGGTGGGAATGCAAATGTCAGTGCATGATTTGAAAAATGTGGTACTCCTGGAGGGGAGGGGGTTTCCACCACAAAACCAGCTCATCCATTTTCCAGTAGGGTCTGTAGACAATAGATCCCACAACCCCACGTGGTCTCTGGCATATTACAAGATTTCATAGTTGTGGTCACTTCTAATTTGCTGTGCAGACTCTTATTGGAAAGAGGTTTGGTCCCTGCCTTGAAGTGTTTAAAATGGAATTACTTATCCCTGGTAAAACCATTCCAGTAGATGTAGTCCCAGTGTTTTGCAGAATGTGAAGCTCCATCAGTGGCTGGTGTCCCTGGTGTGTGTAGCTATAGAAGGCACTGTCACTAGGGCGTCATCAGTGCTAAACCCTACATGTTGTTGCTTTACCCCCAAGTCTTTTCACAGCGTGTGTGAGTTTCAGTATAAAAATCTAGGATGGATTCCCTGAAGGAACTGGAATTTCTGGGTGTTGCAAAGTCCTTCTTAGGAAATCGGAAAGATACACTGATGAGTGTGCCTGTTTAAAATCAGATAGTACAAGAGTTCCCACCATTATTCTCCTTCTGGAAGGATTCTTTGTTAACTAAGCTGGTGTTTCGAATTAGAATGAAAATGGAAAATAACAGGATTTTCTTGAAGTTTGGGTATTTGCAATAGAAAAATGATAATTGGATAACTCCTCTTTGAACCAGTACCAATGTATCAGTAGATACTGGGGTCAGCTGTTCTATTCCTACTTCCCTGCTCCTTCAGTGAATCTGAATTTAACTCCTTTCTGCGCATGTCCTAGCAACTTTTTTTTTTTTTTTTTTTTTTTCCCCAGTATAACCCTGCATAGAATTACAGGGTAGTTTTGTTACCAGGAGAATGTAGCAGTAACAGGCCCATATCATGCTGCTTGCATGTTTACCTCACCATTTTGGGTCAATGAGAAGTCCTGCCCATGAGTATTGGCCAATCATGGTCACACTGCAGCTGAGAACCTTAAATAACTTTTGTTTATATGAATAGGCACTAAGACAGATTTGTGACAATGCTGGTTGGAACTAAATGTTTTAATATCCAGAATTAGAGTATGTTGTAATTGGTCTGACACAACAGAACAAAAGCCCTTGCATGGGCAATAAGTCTTGTTAAATTTCTAACAAAGTTCTTATACTAACTTTTGAGGGTTTGTATCATCAGTTGTGAAATTCTGGAATAATAGTTAAATGTCCAAGGAGTACAAGTCCCATTTTGTAGCCCACAGTAATTATTCTCTTACTCTTGTTCCAATTGTAAGCTTGTGTGAGATACTAACGTTCTGGCGGATCTGGTATTTTTGCATCCTTCATGGCTATGGGTTGTGGGATCTCTGCTGGGCTGTCAGCTCGCTGCTTTGTTGCAAACCAGTTAACAGCATGAAAGGTGGAGAATATCTGCCTTAGCTGAGGTTTGGCAAGGTATGGGCAACATTACCTTCAGCCTGTTTTCAGTGCAGTGTTCCCCTAATAGGCAGACTTCCTCGAAGCATGGCCCAGGGAGCTTTGGAAAGCATCTCAGATGGAAATGCCAGACAGTTGTTTTGCACTTGTTAGCAGCTTTTATCCGGAAGCTTTAATAACATCACTGCAAAGTGTTGTTAAACAACTGGCTTCTTTGACAACCATGGCTGTATTGGTAATGAGGGAGCTTATCTTAGGAAAGTGCTGCAAAGAAATCAAGGAAAGGGGGGCCGTGGGTAAATTGCTTTAGTACAACTTTTGTTTAATGGAGGGCTGAGTTTGTCCAATGGATAGATTAGCAGGTGAGATTCCCCTTTATTTCTCCAGTAGTTCTTTGGAGAGCGTCTTGGCTCTGTCTGTCCAAAAAAGAGTCCATTCTCTGTTCTGTAAGTTTTGCACACTAATGACAGAGATGAGTAAAGAAAGGTAGCCCATCCAACTGCAGGCTTTCTAACACAACCATTAGGTTTCAAGCAAGCAAATACTGGAGAGAAAAAAGTGCTCTCCAGCAATTGTAATTAAGGGAAGAGCACCAAATACCTGTAGCAATATGTCAGTATTTTGAAATAATGTTGCATCATGTTTTACCTGAAACTTCATTAATGATAGCATAGATGGCCTCTTTATCTTGCCAGCATCTGCTCTATTACTGGTTGAGACTAAGGGCCAGGCGTGTGGAGTAATTCTGTTGAAATAGTTGTTTTTGTGTTTCATGCAACTGACAACCAAATCTGGCCTCTGGAATTTACAGACAATCAACTCAATTAGCTTTGAGCTCACTGTGGGGTTTGTTCTCCTGTAATGCAATAAAGGCAAGCTGCTAAAGGCAGCCTACAGGAAAACTGCCTTACGTTCAGCTGAGTACCCATCAATACTGAAACATCTCTCATGCTCTAGTTCAGGGTCACATCTCACCTCTGTTGTTTGGCATTGGAGGTAACTGAGACTCTGGGTCGGGGTCTCCAACTTGTCATCTGTTGACTTGTGGCCACAGATGACCTGTTCCTAAGCAGGTTTTAATATGAGAGGTAAAGATTGTTAAGGAAAAGCCTGCTGGTGGTGGACCAATCTTCTCTGTGTAGGACCCCTGCCTTCCATCAGAAAGTGGAAAAAGGTTAAAAGTGGCTCATCTGTGTCCATATTGCTTGTTCAGGGAGCTGCATTTGAACACTGGGACTGGTGCCTTGCTCAAGTTCAGTTGTCATGTAGATGTTTTGAGTGGCCAAATATCCACCAAATATCTGCCTCTCCCATGTAGACGAGAAGAGTGCCAAGGAAGATGATGCTTCACCCCAGGATAGTGACAATTTGTGCTGTTATATCTACCAATGCCTTACTGCCTCCAGAATATTGAAAGAAACCAGCAGGAACTGAGGCATCCTGAAAAACACTGAGTGAGCATGGAAGCACATTTTTACAGTTGCCAGAAAATGAAGACTGCCAAAGCCCACTGAGAGGTTTCACGTTGGTGGCAGGAGCTCTGCTGGGTGTTACCCAGTCCTGTCTGCAGTTTGGTACCAGCTGGGGAAATCCTTCTTGGTGGCATTAGGATTGTTGATTCCAGTCCACTCTTTCTTGGTGATATGCTTGGAGCTAGTCCCTAACCAATGATGTTGCACCACTTCACCACCTCACTCATGCATATGTTTAATGCAGATTCTGGGCAGACAGCCCATTGTTTAGAGAAACAGTTTCCTCCCTCACACAACCACCTGAAACAAGCTCACGTGGGACTTGATTTTATCAGCCCTCAGCTTTTCTTTTGTTGGCTGGTGTTGTCTTCTTGGTAGATGTTTCACTAGTTTTCTCAGAAGAACTTGATCTGGGCAGGTTGTGGGTCCAGGCTGGCACAAAAGAAAACTTCATGATTTTCTACACAGCCTGTCCACGAATAAACTGCAGGAAAATAAAAGAGCAGTACTGGGTCTGCCTCCCTGGAGAGTTGAGTAGGCACAAGGGAAGAAGTAAAATGCATTGCTTTGTCTTTGCTCTTACAACAGCCCCTTCCAACTCTCTCCCTGTCCTTGCATCCCTCCTCCTGTGCCGTCCTCAGTTGGAGCTGTGGGGAGATTAGTCTAGATTGGGCCAAACGATTCTTTTCCTCCCCTTTCCCCAACCTATCTCATCTATGTCATGTTCTTAAAACATTTAGGGGTTTCTTTTTCAGCATTTAAAATATATAATTTAAAACACCTTCAATTTAACAAATTTTAATTGAAGTATCTCTTAAAAAGCTTTTTGTATCTTAATTTCTTTTTGGTCACTGCTGTCTCTTGGGTTAGCTCTGTGGGGTATTGCTTGAAGTCCTCTTGTCTGCCTGTCCTCTTCTGGGTGTTGCTGACTCCTTTTGGTGCTCCTTCTCAATTACATAGTGCTTACAGTCAAGGGAAGATGGCAGGAGCTGTTCACAAGCCCTGAGCTAGCCTCCCGAGCCTTCCCTGCCTTTGGGGCACGAAGACCCGCCGTTCAGCGTGCTGCAGAGGAGGTAAAGCCGTTTTCATGAGTTGATGTTTGCTTCCCAGAGGCAGAAGTGAAAGCTCAGATTTACATCACTTATTTCTGTGATGACATAATGATTAGAGGAGGCGGACTGTACATCTCATTCTGTTTCTAGTGTGACGTTAATGACTGCATTGAAGTTCACGTTTTTTCTTGATCAAGGACATGATCTGTTTGCTAGACTGTCCACAAGTACCCAGAATGCTGCCTTGTCAGAGAAGGTGACAGTATTTTGGACTTGACTGCGACCTGACAACATTCAGAGAGGGACAGCAAAAATTGGAGTCGTTAGAGTAACTGGTGTGGGCTGTCCTGTCGCTGTCCCTATCAGGCACTGTCTCTCTCTGCAGAGGAGGGACATGGGTTGTCAGTATTTATAAGCCTGCAGTTTCTTGTTCAGACTGAAGTCTTCATAGTTTTCTAGGAGTCCAGGCTTGAAATTCAGCCTACATGTTCTTCTAATGCTTAGCTTGTAACAGCAAGAATAGTACACAAATGTCACAAGTGTTTGTGATTTACAAATGTGCTTTTAGAATTTCAGGTTAATGCTGCTAACCATAATAAGCAAAATAATTTGTCCACACTGTACTCAGTTAAATATACAGATACTTTTTTTTTTTTTTTTTTTATCAAGACCATCTATTTCCATTGGTGCCAAGTGCTCATGTTGCATGGATGCAAGTGGTCATGTGTGAGTGGATGTAGTAAAGAGTCAGGGCTCGACATTATTAATATAATGTAGTTTCACTGCCGGTAACGCTCTCAGGGTACCACTGGATTGTGATGGTTTCAGACATTGAGCTCTATCTTGTCACCTCACTGTTTTGTGAAACTTTTGCATGTGTTCAGAAGTGTTTTTCTTGTTTTCTGTAGCTGGTAGCATGACAGCCCCCTCTCTACTTTGGTGTCTGCTAGGACCAAAGCTCCCCCCCTCCAATAAACAATAAACTCCTCCTTCCTGATTCAAATATGTAATTTAGATTATTCCAAACACTCCTGGATGCTAAGGGGTATTGGAAAAATACATAGGCTACTTTATGCTCCCTGATATTTCTAGTATTTTTGAGATCTTCCTGTATTATATTTCTCTCCAGTTAAGTGGAAGCAGTGATTTCCTTTTTAATTTTGGCTCTAACCACCATTCAGATAATGATATTTCCAAGATATTTAAAGCCAAGCTATCCTAGCACCAAGCTTTGGGATACCCATGCAGATACGCTGTACAATACCTAACATATGCTTAGCTTGTGCATTTTAGCCATATGACAGTGTTCTTAGCCAAGTCAATTTTCAGTTCATTTTTTTAATTACCATTCTGTGAGACACTGTTTCATGTGTTGTACTAAATTTCCAAGTGTCTGTTCTCTGTTACAGTGCTGTTCTCATCTGTTAAATAGGCAATTTCTTTGGGTAACAACACCAGAAATAAAATGATGTGAGTTTGGCTAAGGCGGCAGGATTCTTGAGAGCAGTGCGCTTCGGTTTGGCCCGTATCTCTCCAAGGGTGAATGAAACTACTTACACATCGCACTTAATTTGCAGTGCAAGTGGTCTTGTGTGGAGTGGTAGGGGGGAAGAGGGAGTGCCCTTGCAAGGCACGGGAAAATGAATGCGTTGTCTCTACTGCAACCCACAGGCAGAGATAGTGGCTGCAGTCTGCTCGCACCCTTCTGAAAGAGGTTGGTCTGCCTTGCTGCAGCCCCCACCGTCCTTCTGCGAGGTCCCACTGCTGTGGCTGGGGACAGCACGCCTTTCTCAGCAGATCTGCAGCAGGTCAGCACGCCCAGCCCGTACGCAAAGAGTGAATTTTCACATCGGCCAACCGCACTGGCTGACCTTGTGTAGGCTCTTCCCTCCTTTTTCCTCCCTTCTCCTGGGACACAGCTGAAGCCCCAACCTCCTTGCCCTGGCTTTGGTACAATGTCATGCCAATGAGTGCAAGCTTGGTACTTTCATTGAAACGCTTTCATTGAAAGATGAACTTTTCTGTAGGTTTCCTGCTTTTCCCCTGCCCCAGCTTTGTCCATGTCACTCTTGGATGTGTGAATTCAGTTCCTCTGAGAAGACCCTCCAGGAGCAGTGGTTATCAGGGCTCTTCAGTGACTTTATTCCCATGTGCTGCCAATAGGAATTTATATTACTACATAAAAACTTATCTCTGTAATTACCACTAGATTTTCCTCTCCTGTTTAATAAACATCAGGAGCAGCTGTGGTATACGTTTCTACTTTCTGCTAATCAGTGTCAGGGGTGTTTTGGCTTCCCCTGTTTTCCCCTCTAGATCTCATTTTGTCAAAATTCCAGGAGGCAAAGTGGGGGATCTGGGAGGCTCTTGGCTAAGGGCATGTCAGGAGGCACTGAACTGAAATGCCTCCTTGGCGGTCACAAAGTGGAGGAGATAAATCTGACACCTGAGTAGCTTTTACTGTCATAACTTCACTTAATTTTCCTTTCTTTTGCTAAGAAAACGTCCATCTTCCTTTCGGAAACCTTGGGGTTTTTTCCCCTGCCACTTTATTTCTGGTGTTACTCATTTTAGAGTTTTATGGTGTACCTCTCCACCGTTCCTGTTGTCTTTCCTGCTCCTTCTCAAAAACTGTTCTTAAAAATGCAAGGGAAAAACTTAGCCCTCTCCTTCCTACTCCTTTAAGTAATCATTTTGTGTGCCGCACGGTGTTTTTAATTAAATCCCTTACTTATATGATTTTTATAATGGCTATGAGTTCTCCCCACTCTGGGTGTGCTAATCTAGCCCGGTTGTAAATTACAGTGCTTGCACATTAAAATAAATTGCAGTGACGCAGGGCCTTGGCAGCACTGCTGGAGGCTCTCCTGAGCCCACTGGGGTCTTCATTGCGTGTTTAAAACATCTCTGCTATTTGCTGGGTTTCCAGGATATCTGGTGGGATCGCTCCATAAGGAGGAGCCCTCCTTCGGTAAGTTTTCCTAACGGGGTTTTGGAAGAGAGGGACAGGAGGGCAGTAATTATTCTGTAGTGGTTGATCATCATTATGCAAATGTCTTTGGGAAGCAGGGAGGAAGAATGTGGTCGTGTTGATGTTCAAGGAGATGGATCTGTCTGGTTTCCATGTTGAGTAGCAACTGCTCGATGGAGAATGGAAGAGCATGGAGTGCCACCAAAAAAGAGGAGAGTGAGAAAGGTGCAGTTAGGGCCGTAGTTCAGCTGGGTGCTGAAACCACGTTTCTGAGGCAAGAGGTGAGATCCATGAGACCGTTCACGTGCTTAAATAGCTTGCCAAATTTGGATGTAAATACCACCCTTGGAGAAGCCCTGCAGGCTGAAAATACAACCTATAAAGTACTGTCAGGTTGGTGCATCTGAGGCTGCCTCCCCCTCTCCCCATGCTGTGTAGTATTACACCTCCTTTAAAAAGGCTTCTTCTGTAGCTCAGTAGTTGGCGAAGGGCATTCATCAAAAAAATTACTACAACTGCATAAATATAATGATACAAAGGCTAATAGTTTCTCATGCTGGGAAGGTTTGTAGTGCTGAGTATAATATGCACAAACAGTATTTTACTAGCCTGATGCTTGCGGTGAAGGCCGGTTCTACCTGATCTTTTGAAAAAGATCATCTAAAGTCATTACATTTGCAGATTTTCCCCAGCACCTGTTTTCACGTCTGTAAATATGTAAGACAGGACGCTCGTTCTTTGTTCTGAAGGCACGTTAAGATCAATGCCCTTGAGCATGCACCCTCTTCTGACTGTCTAAAAATTTGTTAAAGGTATAGATCTTGATTACATTCTCTTAATCCAAGCCTTTTCTTTTAACCCAGCTCTTAAAAGGAAGCGTACATGACAGTACATCACACAGTATCTCAGCCCTTTCCTGACATTTCTGTGGAAGTAAATGAAAGGTGTAAATTAAAAAAAGCAAGTGTTTGTGTCTCACTTTAACCTTCTGTTATGTTAAATGGCTTTATTGAAGAGTGCCGGCAGTGTTCTCAAAAACTTGGGAAAATCCACTGTGAGCCATGCAATTAGTTGCCTTGGGAGCTGAGTATGGAGTTCATGATGTTTGATGTGAAAATTACATGGACACATCTAATTGGGTGTATTTGCACCACACAGGATACCAAATAAAGAGGTGAACTCTTTTTCCTCGTTCCTTGCTTGTTTTCTTCTTTAGTTGAAGTGTTTACCTTGAACTCTTCCCAGTTGAGGTACTATTTATCTATGCACGCAGATTGATCAGTAGGTGCATGTTCCCTTGTGCAGATTTTGGAGAGCAGTGGGGGGAAGAGAGGCAAGGATGTCACTATGAGCCTGGAAGGATGAGGGAAGATGAGCTTCAAGCTACCTCATGCTTCCCATTATCATTCCTTAGCTGTGACTTGCAGTGCCTATCCCAGCCCTAGAGCACTACTCTTTCTGCAGGAGTCAATGGCTAATTTAGAGAGTCCCAGGCACCACAGGAACCATTACTCATAATTTCTTTTAGTGGTTAAGTTTTGCAACATAAACAGATGAGCATGTTTTCTGCTGCGACAGTGGTCTCCAGTGTACCTCGTTCTCTGAGCCCTTTCTGATTTCTTGCTTTAATGTTTCTTGTTAACGGTACTCAAAATTGAAAAAAATTGTTCTGTACATTAGCAGCTGATACCAGCTTGCATTGAGAATACACGTCTTGGGGTATCATTCCCTACACTAAGAGATCTGCTAACAAAACACAGAAACCCAGTGCTCTCTGCTTAGTATTAAACCTCGTATCATCTGTGCATGTGGATGTAACTGTCTTCTCCCTCCTTCCCCTCTTAAACCTCCAGAAATTATGTGTTGATCTTTAAATAGTTTGGTTTCATTTTTCTTTGGTCGCAAATATAACTTGCCTGATGAATGCAGCTAAACTGTGAGCGTATTTTAATATTCCATGTTTTTGAACAGTAATAAAGACTTAAAGTAAAACATTTTCCAGTAATTTAGTACTCTCTTCAGTGCAGTTATTCAATTATTAGACCACAAAGGCATTCTGCAGTTTGATGTTATTAAGAAATATATTAGCAGAAAATACTCTATTATCATCTAATGCTAATAATCAGCTGGCAGGAATTAGAAGAGAAGATGTGTAATTGGAATTCTTGTGGCTAATAAGATGTGAATTATAAAGACGTTTCCAGGAGAGGAATCTAGGTACTATTATAAGAAACTGCTATTTGCATTTTAAAACATTAGTAGGCACAGTGGTGAGATCAGATTGATTTGCTTAAAATATCAACGAGGCACGATAATGGAGATTACTGAATAGCACTTTGATCCTGGAGTGACATCACTGCCTTGCACCCTTCCTTCATTATTTGCCATTCTGCCATGGGGTGCCTTTTCCTGACCTCTGCTGTAGCTTGTTTTTAAAACAGTGGTGTAGCAGGGAAATAGGTACTGGAATGATAATTCAGGCCATCAGTTTTCTAATGGGTACCCTTCTCCTGGCGATGGCTGCCGTGACGTACCAGATAACAGTGTACAAGTAGTCTCTCCTTTCTAGTAAAGGGATGGCTGTCACAAGCATTTAAGGACATAGACAACTTGTTAAGCGCAAATTTTTGCAGATTAGAACCCAGTCGTATCTGTACATGTGTCTGTGTGGTGTGCCAGCAGTGGGACTGTCTTTTCCTGAGCCACTTGCAAATAGATTACGCCCTTAAATTTTGGCTTTCGGTTGTCCTTTTACTGCTGGATTCTGCGTAACCATAAGTGTCATTAATGGTTGTAAAATTATCCACCCACGGGATTTGTCTTTGACCCCTGCATCAGTAAATTCCACAGGTTGATTGCTTGCCGTTTACAGCAAGGGGAGGAAGAGATACAGGTCTGTCCTCTCTTACAGGGCACCTCCCTGTTCCCAGCCTAAATTTGACCTTTACACACCTAGTCATACTCAAACTTGATAAATGTGATTTTCTCTGGAAGCTGAGAGTCTTCAAATGAGGCCAAATGTAGAAGGGTAATGCGTAATGAGGCGGCCTTCCTTTCCTAGCACACAGTGGCTCTGCAGAACTCAGAAACATTCTCCTAAATTCTTAAATTGGTTTTAATCTGTTGCTTTTGGCAGGGACTGGTGCCTTTGGGTTGGGGAGTTCACTGGAGAGAGCAGGCAGTATTAGAAGTGGTTTCTTTGAGCGTTATGGGCTCCCTGTAGAGATGGTTGGAAGTTCACCGCACGAGGAACCGCGTGGACGCAGCATGGTAGTGCAGAAGTGGACGCAGGACCAGGATAAGGTTCAGTGACTTGGGGAGAAGGACAACAGTGAGAACCAAGTGACAAGCGTTGCCCAGGTGGGGTGGAGGTAAGGACATCCCAAGAGCCCGTAGGGAGCTCCCCAGGTCTCTGCTGTGCACACACAGCAGATGGTTTAAAATGCTGGAAACTGCAGCAGGTCTGCTCTAGGCAAAGTAAGGAAAGCCAAGTGACAAGACAGGAGGTGAGCAGAGGAGAAACCTCCATATTTCTGCAGTTTGAGAGGTTTTCTGCGACTTGGTAATGAAATTCCCAGGCAAGCAAGCAGTGATTCATTTTTCTGCAACTGAAAGTGTCTATCTTGATTATCACCTTGTATTTCATTATCAAATACTTAGTTTTAGTTGCACAGCTGTCTCAGCATCTAGCAAGCGAACGGGAGGATGTTGTAGCTTCCCAGTATACGAGGAACTGAACAGTGTTCCCTGCTTTCAAAAGCAGATCCTTTCTAGCCAGTTTTAACATTTTTCCAAAGTCACGTGAACTTTTTAAGAGAGATGTATCTTTTGGTCAGTGTACTTGGTATTTTTGAAACTGTGGGGAAACTTATAACCTTTCCCTTGTGCTTGAAAAGAAGAAATCTTCTGTGAACCAGACCCTGCTGAAAACTCGTGCAGAACGATAGTGAAGGGTTTCAGATCAGTACTTACATGCTTAAGAGCCAAAACTGATGGAAGGAGAAGTGATTGTACTTGGGCATCAAAGGAAAGGTATGAGGACACACATTAGAAAACTGATCTAATGAGACAATGGTGGTGGCTGGCATGGGGAGGGCTGTTATTTCATCAAGACATGCTGGTATATGTATTTTCTTGTATGTCTATAAGAAAAGACAGCAAAGCTGTTTTAAGCAAATATTGAGTATGTGTAGAAGGAATAGGAGATTTCTTAAGAAACGTGGTGAGTGAACTCCAGTCCCCTTCAGGCTTCCCCTGGTGTGTCTTTCTCCTCTGTCTTCCCCTGCCTCACCTCTCTCCTCCTAGGGAGAAAATGTAGATGCTTTTGCCCAGAAGTGAAAGAACATTTTCCACTTACAAGATCAATTTTCTCTCCTCTCCAGCACCCCAGGCTCCAGTGCTCTGGGTGCAGAATTTTAGTTGTTCCCCCCCTTGTTGTTGTTTTTTGTTTTGCAATAATCATTCTTTTTAATACATTTTTAATAAACATGATTCGTTTGAGATCTTGAAATGATGCTGCAGACAGCAGACAGAATACCTTGTCCTAAAACACTTCCTCTTGTCATGTAGATAGTTTTATCAGATAAAAGAAACGTTGCTTTCGGCGTTGTGTGTTTTATTGTTGCACACGTGTGCATACCCACCCAGGCACATTAATGCCCATTCTAGCCAGGACAATGGGAATGTAGCAGCATTGAAATAAAAAAACAATAAGGTGGCTTTTTAACCCTTTTTTAATCCAAGTTTTATATGCAGATCTTTTTGTGTGCAGCATAATATTCTATTTGAAGTGGAACTTAGCTCTTAGTTAACACTGAAAGTGATAAGTTGTCTAAAGCCCTGTTTAGACAGACAGAGCTTATTTGGCATCTGCATTAAGCTGTTTGACAAAATGTTTCGAATGTAATTAGTTCACATCAAAGGTACACCACCTTAGGTGGCCGGTAAGATGGATGAGAAATAAAGATACTGAGATCAGCATGACCTGACTGAAAGCCTTGCAGTTTAAGGTTTTACTGTTTATTACATATTATGGTGTTTGTTTTTTTTTAAAAAAGGAGAAAACTAGCACAGGATTTTCCCAATTTCTTTTCTTTAATATTTTGCAAAGCTCTTCCAGCGTCTCAGTTGTCCAGTCTCTTCACTAGCCATGCTCCTCTCATACTCAAAAGAACACACTGGCTTCCAAAAAATACGATTTTTTAGTGTGGCAAAACAGATGTATGGAAATATATTATATTTAAAGTGTTAATTTTAAATGGTATTTCTGAGAATGTGTTCATAAAAATGATACAATAGTGCATTTCTGTATACTTTTCTCAGTGGCATTTTCGATCTGTATTTGCCCAGTTCACATGTTTCAGTTTTTTCATTTCTTTTGCCTTGTACTGTCTGGTCTGTGAAAAGCAGCCTGAGATCTGAAAGCTTAAGCTGAGTTCTTCCTCATTCTTGCGTTGGTATCACTAAATACTACAACTGTGATGGCAGAGGGGGGAAAATACAAAAATATTTATGTTAGTATATATTTTTTCCTTTGTAATATCCCCATGTTACTATTTAGTCCTTTTTTGCATATTTTATATCAAATTCTACTCAGGGCTAAATCTGTATCAGCAGTGATAGTGAAATAAGAAGTATTTCCTACTCTACCAGCCAGTAATCAACGCTTGTGTTTAATGACATGGGAATTAGTGTAGGATTGCTTCCTGAACTCGCTTTCTGTAGTGAAATGGCTGTGGTGGTATCAGCAAGAGTTAAAGGCTGCGAGCATGTAGACCAAGTTTTTCAAATGGACAGGTGATGCTGGACTCCTGACTCAGGAGGCTTGGTAGAAAAGAAGTGTTCAGCACTTTCTGAAGATCAACTGCATTTAATCCCAGTTTAGATTTATGAATTGCAGAGAGTTAATAAAGTGCCAAGCATCAGCTGAGGTGCAAGAGCTTAGCTGGTTCTTGGTAACTCCTGAGCTGCAATCATTTCAATTGTGTACATAAGCCCTTTATTTTAAGGTTGGTACTTCAAAGTGCTTATTATGACCATCTTGGTGTGAAGGTGCTCCAAATAAGTTGTTAAGTACACATAATAGGAAACCTATGTGTTGAAAAAGACAGAGTTGTTATGTCAGTTCTTTTTCTGGATCCTACTGCTCTTTTAAAAGCATAATGATTCACGGAAGGTGGGAGAAGACTTCGCCAGAGCTCCATGTAGCATTTGGCATTTTTCCTGAGCAAGAAGTTTCTTTATGTGGTTTACTATGTATAATAAATGCTTAATTAGTATGATTTGGGGACTGATAAGTTAAATGGTGAGGAACAAGTGGTAGCAAAGCTCTATTTAAGCTGTTCAAAAGAAAATAAAAGAAAGGAATTCTCTAGTGCTACTCAGAGGTGGTGTTCCCCTCATTTCTGTAAAATCAGCTTCTTTCTTAGCGTGACTCCAACTGTATTGATCCCAGTGTAGATCATTCATAAAATGGCCTTTTGGAAACGTGCAATATTTAAAATTTAAAATACTTGATGCATGCAGAGGCAGTGGATGATTAAGATTTGGTATCTTAGGCTCTTCTGGTTATCTAATCAATGATAAAATGTTTTGGTTTTCTAACTTTTAATGAGCTCGGAGATGCTGGATTTTGAAACCTCTCCCTAGCTGATCACTGTTTGTTTGTTTGTTTGTTTGTTTTCCAAATCAGAACCTTAGAAACATGTGAATATATTTGTGGGGTTTTTATTTTAAAAGAAAGTAAAAAAAAAAAGGTTAGTGGCATATTGGGTCTAGGAAAGAAGCTGTTTCAAGCTTGTGAGAGACTCGGAAACTTTGAGAGGGTATGTGCTGACACAGATGGGATGGACAAAGTAACCAAGGGCTCGCATCAGCCTCAGCAGGTACATGTTGGTGTGAGTGTGCACGCTTTGCGTGGCTCCATATATGCTCACGGTTATGTCTGCAAGATTATAGGTGTTTATCCATTTGTATATGAAAGATAATCCAGCTAATGCCGAACTGAAGATTAAGCCCATTTGGGTTTTTTCTTCTTTTCCTTTCAAAGCCTCTTTCCACATGTGCACACACTCCTGCCTTTGAAATCTTGCCCCAAGCTCCTCCTAGATAATTTTCTGTAGAAATGGGGAGCACAAATAAATGCTTGTTTTAATCCTCTTTTTACCAGGTAAGTGAGAGAGACAATGGGAGGTTTTGTAGCCAGCCCTTTGCCCCTGTGGATAGGAAATGAGTCATTACCATGATGAAGAAAAATGAGGGACCTCAGCCATAAATTCGTGCTAATCTCCCGTTGTCAGTCTCTCGGGCATGGTTCGTGACTCAGCATTACGTTTGCAAACGGGGTATTGTGCCCTTGGTGGCAAGTCAGATGCCGAATTGCTCTTCTCCTTGTTCAAAGGTCTTTGGGTGGATGGGAGGGGTGGGCTTCCTTCCCGGAGTGTGAAGCCTGCGCCCTACCCCATTCCTGGTCCCACTGTCCATGTCCCCAGCATGTGTACTGCTGCTCCCACTCTGTCTTGCCATGGAGACCCACCACTTCCAGGGTCGCTTCTCAGTGTGAGCAGCAAAGTGCAGGCACCTTGTGGGACCTTCTGGTCTTGATGACACCCATCTGATGATATGCAAGCAGGCAGTGCTGCTGTCTTCTGTTCTTTGGGGACATCCTTCTTCAAGTGCCCTTCTTCTCTTCTCTTTTGAACATCTGCTCTGTATTTTGCAGAAAAGGTTAAAAAAAAAAGAAAAAAAATCTTTGTCAGTGTCCAGGGAAGGGAACTGTTTCAGAACTTTCCTTCCACCCATATATACATACAAAAAAATAAATAAATGCTATACATACATAGACATATCTGCGTGTGTGTGTGTGTGTGTGTGTATATGTGTGCTTTTCCATGCTAATGTTCCACAGTCGGTCTGGTGAGGGTTTGAAAGGCGGCATACCCACCCAGAGCAAGTTGGCGTTGAGTCCTGGACAGCATTTCTCTGTACATCAGCTCAAGCCCATAATTCGCTGAGGGAATTATGGTGGTGATTCACCAAGCCATGTTATTTTTTTGTGTGTGAACATTATGAATATCTAGGCTTGAACTCTGTGCAACAGCACCCATTAAGAATTAATGCTGCCTCTTCATTTGCAGGCTTTTGCTCCAAACTTGCCAGCCTTAGAAGAGATCTGTGTCTATGCACAGATGGACAGGAGCATTGTGTGACCATAAAAGTGCCTGGAGTTTATGGCTCTTGTCTACGGTCAGGGTAGAGGCCTGAAACAGCAGTGGTGGTCAGAGTCCCTCCTTGGGGTTTCCAGAGCGGGATGGCTAACGCCTCTTATAAATCTAAACGACTTCTGCTGTGACAGGGAATGAGCATCCCATAGCTTCAAGTCTAGTCACCAACATTTTGTCTGTGTTGACTGGGAAGGGACTGGCTTTGCCATAAATTAGCAAGATGATAACATAAGAACTCCTGTCCTTGCCATCTGTAACAAAGCAGAATAAAACATTCAAAACTCTCTGTTCTGCTTGCAGCGCTGAGGCAGTCACGTGCAGTCAGCTGGTGTGTCTCCTGTTTATTTCCATGCAGAATAAAAAATAGTTTACAAATGGTAACTTCTCCACATTCTGGCTACTAGGTCTAAACACAAGTATGCCAGGCTTTTTCTGCAAATAGCAATCTCCTAGGATGTGAAACATTGCTAATTTATCTTAAATAATTCAATAGAATGTCAATATTCCACAACTCCCTCTACTTAGAGTGACAGGTCTGTTCAAATTAGTAGCCCTGAAGAATAAAGAATATTCAGGACATGCTTTTATCTCGGGAAAGACAGAACTCGGTGCAGCTGCGTAAGTTTTTAAAGTAGCAGTGTGAACACCAGCCTGCTTACCTGGATGACAAGTAACTCAAGCACAAATACTGTCGCTTTTAGGAAAGAAGTGGTATATACATTTTGTAGCCAATTAGTAATCACTGCACGTTCTCTGTATGTGCATTATATTCTGTATTTTACATATGCATGCGGGATATTCAACATAATGTGCAAGTGGGTTCTGTGAAATGCTGTTTCATATTTGCACGCTAATTTGTTCTATCAAAAAAAAAAGTGTGGTTTTTTTTTTTTTTTTTAAGATGGATCATGTGATGAGTTCAGGCAGCCAGACTTGTTGCTCAGTCTATTTTCTCTGCAAGCTGGAGATCTGTTAATTGGTATAAGTAGCCCTGACACCATGCTCCGAGCTGTTGTGGAAGAACTAGTGTTGTTCCCTGTTCCAGATTATGATCACCATAGTCGTAGCAACAATCATAAAAGATAAAGTGGTGTAAGATGCTCTCCGTTTTCCTTTTCACTATTCTGACAAAACAGGATTCCTTGCTGTAGTGTATTTTTATCTTTATTATCAAATCTATTTTTACATTTCTGAAGAAATAGAGGCGAGGGTGTCCAAAAATTCCTTTGGAAAACTATTGCAGATTGAGGGTATTTTCTTGATACTTTAAACTATTTACTGATATCTGGCATTATGGTCTCCTGTTCCTTTGCATAACCCCTCTCCATTCAGGTGTTCACATCCTTTTTATATTTGCAAGGATGAATTGATTAATTTGGGTGCAGGAAGGAGGCAAGGCAGGGCTACCCTTTGTTTAACCCAGTGGTGCCAGCTAGTCTGGGTCAGAAGCGTGACTAAACTCCAGCTGAGACATTTCTGTGGCTGATCAAGATGTTAGGGCAACACCCAGAAAAATAGCCCAGGCTGCTTGGCAGTGTTGTCTGAATACTTAAAGCGCACATGCTGTTTTCATCTCAAAAGTGTAACTTGTCCACTTTGCAGTGAGGAGTCAGGCTAAGGGACCTTTCTCCTCCTCAGCCCTATAAACCCTTACTATAAAGACACTAATGCATTTAGCATGGCAGACAGATTTACCCACAGTTCCATGGAAAGTTGCCATGCAGGAGCATGTGTACCCCTTCCCCTCCTAGATGGTCCCATGTGGGCACCCATGTGTTTGTATTCCTTGTGGAAGCATAAGTCAGGTTAGAGTGACTGTCTGGTACTAGGGTGCAGTAACTAAGCAATAACTTCACACACAGTTTTTGTTGCTTGGCCAACACGTGTAAGCCTAGAGTAACTCATTTCTGAAGATAAACCCAGAGTGTCAGAAAAGAGGGTCCCAGACCCCCCCATATACTGTCTGTTGGGAAGGACCTCATGGCTTGCTATACATTCTGCTTAGCTGTCAGGACTTTAGGACATTCTGGTTTGGGCTTTCTGGAAAGGAAGGAGGGCAGTAGCTTTGCTATATTTACTAAGAACACCTTTGCTGCTCCCTTCTTTTCATTCGGATACTCTGTAATACCCTGCCTGGGAAGTTGTCCTGAGCCGGCCAAGAGCTTTTGGCTCAGGATGAGCAGGCAGACTGACATGGGTGATGCTGTAGTAGGCTCTGCAGACAAGTGGAAGATGACACACATTCCCAGGCCCTGGTCCTTATGGGAGCCTTCAATGACCCCAGGGTTAGTTGAAGAGACAACACAGCAGGGAACAAGCGGTTCAAGTGGTTTCTGGGGTGCATCGATGACAACTTTGACACAGGTGATTGAGGAGGTGACAAGAAGAGGGGCTCTGCTGGACCTCATACTTACAAAGAAGGAAGGATTGGTTTGAGGGAAGGTTGGGGCATCTGTGACTGCAATGACCATGAGGTGGCTGGAGTTCAGGGTCCTGCAAGGAGGGAGGAGGGCTAAAAGCAGGATCACAACCCTGACCTTTAGCAGAGCAGACTTTGGCCTATTATGGGTTCTGTTTAGAAGAATCCTATGGTATACAGTCACAAAGAGTAGACACATCCAGGAAGAGCTGGTTCATTTTCAAAAATCTTCTTGAAGCTCAAGACGGGTCCATCCTGACAAGCAAGAAGTCAAGCAAAGGTGGCAGGAGGCCTGCATAGATGAACAAGGATCTGCTGACTGAACTCAAACATAAAAATGAATACAAGCAGAGGAGGCAGGGACAAGTGAGCCAGGAGGAGCAGCAGAAGGAGAAGACTAGGGAGAATGTGGGCCTGCTGCTGAGAGGAGCAGGGGACATGGTGACAAAGGATGTGGAAGAGGCTTAAGCATTCAGTGCCTTCTTTGCCTTTGTCTTTAGTGGTAAGATTTTCCTTTAGACTTCTGAGACCAGTGGCAAACTCTAGAGAAAGGAGGACACCTCAGTGGAGGAGGACCGGGTTAGAGAACATGGCACCTGATGGGAAGCATCCATGTGTGCTGAGGAGTCTTGTCATTGCGAGGCGACACTTGATAATCTTTGAAAGGCTATGGCAATCGGAGGAGGACTGGAAGAAAGCAAGTGTAATTCTTATCTTCCAGAAGGGGAACCAGGAGTATCTGGGGAACTACGGACTATTCAGCTTTACCTCAGTCCCTAGGAAGGTGTTGGAGCAACTAATCTTAGAAACCATTTCTAAGCACATTAAGGACGAGAATGTGACTGTGAGTAGTCAGCATACATTTATGAAGGGTAAAGCTAAAAAGATGGAGGCAAGCTGATTTCGGTGATGCCTGGTGACAGGGCAGGAGGCAGCGGGCAGAGACTGGTATATAGGAAGTTCTGTTTCAATGTAAGAAGGAATTTTTTGTCTTTTTTTTTTTTTTTTTTTCTCTCTGTGAGAGTGATGAAACACTGGAACAGATTTGTGGTATCTCCATCCTTGGAGATACCAAAACCTGACTGGACACAGCCCTGAGCAACCTGCTGTAGCTGACCCTGCTCTGAGCAGCGTAGTTGGACTAGAGCAGAGGTCCCTCCAACCCCAGCTATTCTGTGATGCTGTAATCCTCCTAGCTGTTTGAACGTGTAATTATTGACCTTATGATGGTCAATACTAAGGCAATGGTCATGTCCCCCTTCAAGCTAACAGTCCTAATTTGTTTATGCTTCCAAATAGCTATTGTATTAAGCCACAGTACAACTGACCCCCTGAGAAGTGGTAACTGAAGCTTTTGTTGAAGAATGCATGCTGGTTGGCTCTATGCCCCTTTCTTCTGAGCTTGGAGGAAAAAAGGGGGCTACTGATTTATTTATCTTGACTTAATATCTTCCTGTATTTTGTTGACCTTAACTCTCCGTTTTCTAATGAAGCTTGAAGACGCTCATGAGCTGAATTTATTAATGCTTTCTTTTGTTGTGAAATGATTTACTTTCGTTTAGCCCTTATCTCTTGCCCTTTGGAGTTCACATGTATTCCTAAGGAGGAACAATGAATGGATGTTTCCTGCTCCTGGTGTGTGAAAGCCTTTCTCAAAAATTTAAGTTTGGGTGTGGAAGTGAAGCGAAGCTGTTAACCCAGAATATCCTGTCTTACCTAGCAAAGGTATTCTTTGTGGGTTTTGACAACTTTAAGGAGTTCATGCACCATCCTAGATTTACTGCAATAGCTGTGTACTTTCTGCCTTACCAGCCCATGAGTTGGTGAGGATATTCTCTAACTTCTCATTGCTCAAAGGAGTTGTTGCTTGAGATCCTGTTTCAGATTTTAGAGATTTTATTTTTTCTTGCCTAATTGTTCAATCCTATTAATATTCAGAAGTGAATCCAATTATTATTTGATTTCATTTCTAATTGAGATTCAGCTCCTAGCAATGGTGTTCCAAAATGCAGTCCTCCTTTTGGCATGAAAGTAGGGAATGTTATGTCATTTTGATGGACTGGTCTTGATTAAACATGGCTCAAATCTAGCTATGCCACAGATGTACATTTCAACCTAGTAACATTTTTAATATTCTGACTTTGATTTCAGTGCTGCAGAGTTCATGTAGTCCAGAAATCTCTGGAGGATTTGGGGACCAGACTAGATTATTTGCCTACCTAAGAGTTTGTTTGGAAAACTTGGTGTTAGTGAAAGGTCTTCCTATATGAGGAATCTGAAGAAGAAACTCTTCTGTGGGAATGGTGGGACAACATATAACACCCCTCTCTTAGGGAGTGGCCCTCTGTTTTAATCCAAAATATTGGAAGATGATCATGGACGTTCCCACTGTTACCAGTTTAACCTCCTGTGCTGAATCAAGATTATAACATGCCTTCCTCTGACTCTGTTGTGTATGTCACTGTGAGTTGATTTAGCCCTTAATGAAAATCAGTGGAAGAACATTACATGCAGGATTTGGGTGGGAGATGTTCTTGCGTGATGTGACAGTGGGAGGTCATTCTGTGCGTCACAGAGTAATATCCTTTGGAAGAAACCTCTGGGGTCATCTGGCCCAATGCCCCATGCTCATGGTTATGCTTTTAAAAGTGCTAGCTTTCACTTAGGGAGGGGATCGCTGGCTTGGGGCCGACATGCTCAGCCCCACTGCTGGCTTTAGCAAGGGGTGAACCCACTGAGATGGTGGATACAGAATGTCTTTGGGGCTTGGACTCGGCCCACCTTTAGCTGTTCATGAGAGTGAGACTGTTCTAACTGGAATGAGGATGAAGCTCTTTTCACACTGGCTTCTCAAAAGCTTTTGGGAGGTGGTGACTTCATGACTGCTGCTGATAAACAAACTTGGCTTTTATAAAAATAGACTGATGGTCTGGCAGGAATTCCAGCCCGTCCGAATGGGTCCATTCCTGCCAAGCAGCGTGGCCACTGCTGCATGAAGAGGGTGTGCCCCTTCTGCTCCCTCCCAGCCTTCACATTTCCCTGCTTCTTCCCAATCAGATGGTAAATACGTCTCTGCACATAGCATTAAGGTTGATAAATCAGTTGTGCAAATACTGCTGAGAAAGTAAATACAGTAGAAAATGGAACATTCACTTCCTTTTGTTTAGTTATCGATACAGATTTAAAGGCAAGTCACCCTAAGTAATTGTGTTTAGGTCTTTAAACATGGTTTAATAATGACAATAATAGGGTGTGTCCTGAGACAGGAGGCAAAACAGTTCACCTATAATTGCCTAAGAGCAGGTTACTTCTGATAACAAACCTTGTTGGATTAGTTCAGAGGAGGGCAGTTTGATGAACACCCCCTTTTGGACGTATCCCGAATGTCCTTATTGTCCTGCTGCTTATAATTTGAGCCCACTAAAATGTAAAGGTTTTTTCAGCACTATCTCTGTTTACCAAGTTAAACATTGAATAAAATCTCTCTTGACATAATGATCGTGGGTTATGTGCAGTGTATGACTGGAAAAATGAAGATTTCCTATACCACAGGGTGTAAAGCTCCTATCCGTATTACATGGGTTTTTTTTTCCAGCCTAAGCCAGCAGTGAATATTCCTCGTTCTGCATGTCGGATCAAGATTATTCTTGGATGAAAAAAATGTGCAAAGTTACCGTGGTAAGCAAGAGAATCTTTCAAGGCTAATTAAAAAAAAAAAAAGAAAAAAAATGGCTGTTTTCTAAACTTCTCAGGGATTTTTAATCTTCGAAACCAGTCTCCACAGAGATGGATTAGTGAGGAGAGAACAGATGAAGCAATCAAAGGTGCCAGATAAATGCAATTTATCATGTTTCCACAATTTATCGCCTAATTATCCTCCTCATTGTGTGTGTATGCGTCTATACGTGTGTATTTATATAATGTGTATGAGTATTAAATGTGTTTATGGAATGATACTGCTCCTGGATTTTACACTGCATGTTCTATAAACTGCTGGAGGTGGCAGGCTTTTTTTTTTTTTTTAAGTGTAGTATGTGAAATCTCATCAGACGTAGCTAAACCAGAGTGCACTGCTGACATGCCAGCCATTTTATAGAAGATATGACCATGACCTATATGGAGTTAAGAGATCCAATCCAGGTCTCTTAAATTCATGTAATGAAATTTCATAAACCTGATAAACTGGGTGATTCTTTTAAATCATAAAATATTTTTTAAATACAGCCCATCGTTTCCAGAGTGTGAATTTTTGTGTGATGGCAATTCTTTCCTGTCATATCATTATTATTAGTTTTTTTGCTAAACAGGTTAAGACTATAATCCACCTCCTCAGCTGTGTGGCTTTCCTGGTTGCGATGCTTCTTTATAAGCCAGGATACAAAGTTCAGCACTTACTGGGCCCAGTCCTAATCCTTTAGTCATACAATGGCTTTTCCATTTCTCAGGTCCAATAATACAACTATGACCTCACTTTTACGCAGTGCTTCAACAGCTTGTTTTTCTGTGTTGGACTGTGGTTTACATGTTTTAAGAGGACCTTTCATAAATTTGTGAATCTTTACAGGCAAATAACCTAGTAAGGCTCTGTTTCTGTTGAGTTGAAAAACAACGCATGAGTCCAAGGTTTTTTTTCTTCCCCCCGCCTTTATGCCATTCTTGTGTCTGTTTTATGCAGATCTCATATACCTTGAGGCATGCTGTAATTTCTACCCAAGGCCTATTTAAAATTTCATTTTTAAAAGAGTAGAGGCAAAGTTGTTTCCACATGGAAACAATCTGTTGTGGCTTGGTTTTAATCCATCCAGATCTCTCATGGAGTAGTTAAATAAGATTGGGAGAGTGCATTTCATGGTGCCTCTGAGAATGACTCAGTGAGGATGGAGCTCGTGGTGCCCACCTTGGAGGGAGGTTGACCCCAGCTGTGGTGAGAAGCAGCATATAGCCTAAGGAGACGAGATGCATCACATCTGGCTCTTCGAAATGAGTATTAGAGCAGTGCCTTGTCTCAAAGGGGTGAGATGCATTTACAGAAAGAACGACATGCTCAATATTACTAAACCAGAAGGCCTTATTGAGGCCAGTATTAATTTCAGTTTTCCAGTGAAGGACAAAAGGGGACACTTAGTTTACTCTAGATTTATTTTTCCCTTTGCAAAGTCCAAGTTCTGGTGTATTCTTTTACTATCTATCTTTAACTTTTACCCCTAGAAAAATTCTTCTAAAGAGAAGAGAAAGCGAGGGATGAAAGAGAGTGTCAGTGGCATCTCAGCCTCTTCATCCCACTTCCCAGTCGCCAGCCACCTTCCGCCTAACAGGCTCTTCACTGAACCCCTCAGGTCCAGGCTCCAGTGTCAGTCTTTCACCTCCTAGGAAAACGAAGTTGGCAGGGAGATAATGTTGGATTTAACATGATCTACAGGATTGGGGTCAAGGGTGATCACGAGGTCCTTCAATCAGTAGACGTTTGTTTGAGCGTGTCATCACTGCCGGTGGTTTTCAGCTCAGGCTTGTGCTTACAACAGGCTGAAGTGACAGGTGAGAAACCTGCTTTTTACAGCAGGCAGGAAAAAGCTGTTGGGTACCCGTGGCCAGGGAAGGATAAACATGGCTTGAAAACGAAGGTAAATTGGTCGTTGGCCTTTGCTTGCTGGGAGAAAGAGAGTGGATGTCATGATTCCCTTCATCCCAGCAAACACAGTGCTGTTTGTGGAAGTGACCCCCCCTGATTCTTTATGAAGATGTGTTTCCAGCTTAGAAAAAGATGAGAAAACCAGCAGCGATGACAGCGAGCGGCAGTGCAGCCAGACCAGACGGTGCAGCACGAGCCTGGAGCCCAGTCCAGCCCCCGGGAGCGATGTTGGAGTGGGTGTCCCCAGCCAGCACGTGGGTGCATCGTGTCTGTCACTGTGCTCAGGCAGTGACGTGTTCCCCAGGGCTTGCAGAAACCCCAGGGCCACCCTGGAGACAGACAGATGTGTAATTACAGCAATACAACAACTTTTCTGTCTTGCGAAGCTCATTTTAATTGAGAAAGTGTAAGGTTCATAAGGACTTATTGCTGCCCAGAGCAAGGAATGGGAGCCCTGGATATGAAGGAGGAAAAGGAGTTAAAGACATGGCTCTTCCTTCTTCTTCCTCACTCTAAAACACGTCCTCCCCACTGTCCCTCCTGGAGGAGTGGATGCGGTGGACACCAGCGCAGACCTGCTGCTGTCAGTACTCCCAGCTGCCTGCATGTCACATGCATGGCTTCTTGGTCTGCTGCTTGCACTCCTTCATTTTTTTTTCATATTTTCTTCTAAGTAGCTATAAATATCCCTGATGAGAGAAAAGTAATCCCCTTCCCAGTGCTGTTTCATGCAAGCTAAATAGGCTTCAGAGCTTTTTAAGTCTGTGGTTTGGCTTGGCTTGGGACGGGGGGGATTTAGGTGACCGTGGCAGGAGGTGGAAAACCAGCGGGTGTCTCATCCGCAGAGCAGAGCAGATGAGCAGCGCTGTGTCACTGGCATGGGCTGGGCATGCCTGAGTGAGTGTGGTACAGCACTTCTGCTGTCAGCTCTGCTCGGGAAGGTAATGGCAGTCTCCAGCAGGTAAATTCCTCTGTAATCTACTTCCTCTCTTTGTAATGACTGGAGACATGCCACTTCAGCTGAGCAAGAAATTTAGAAAATTGATCCCGGTGTATAAGCCAAGGAAAGGGAGGAAGGGCAGAGGCAGAGAGTAAAGAAAACAGCAGCAGCTGATTTTGTGTTGTTTCTGATTTTTGTGTTGTAAGAGGGAAGCAGTTTTCCATCTGGAAATGGAAATGTTACAGGTTGGAAAGGATCATCTTGAGTATTAAAACAGCAGACTGCAAATCAAGGAGGTTGTTGCCCTTTTTGACTTTGGGTGCGTCACTTAACCTTGTACTTGCGGTAATAGAAATGGTCAGTCCCTGTGCCGCTGAGGTGCAAAAACTTCCTTCATTATCTGAAAATGCAAGTGGAAGACCCCTATAGATTATTCTTAATCGTACAACCACCAAATTCTGTGTAACAGTGTGTTGCAAGTCTATGCTCGGAGCTCGCTTTGGTCAAGTGTTAAATCCACTACAAAAGAAATTAGTCAGCTGCAAGTAGAGCACTGTGAATTTTGTGAAGGAAACTCTTGAGCTTGGAGGAGGAGGATTTTTTGGCTTTCTTTAGCTGGGTGGTAAAGGCAAGGGGAAAAATAATAAATCCCTTGGTTCTGTTTGTATGTCACTATGAGAACGACTCCAGTGATTTTCCATGCTACGGTAATAGATCAGCAATGGCCAAAGTGCAGCCAACCCTCTTCTGTCCCTAATGCCGCTGTTATGCTACCCAGCTCCACGCTGGAGGTGATTGCATGTGGCCTCTGCACAGCAGCGACCGTGCGGTGCAGCAGCCAAGTGCTCAGTGACCTCCTTCCGCTGGCTCCCGTTGATGCTTCACGTTAATGGGCAGAGAAGAAGACAGGAGTTTGGCCAAGCACAAAGTAAAAGAGAGGGGAGGGGGGAAAAGAAAAAAAAAAAAAACCACAACTGAAAAAAACCCTCAGCCTATGCTGTCACTATGCCAAAAGCAGAGCGGAGAATGGGAGCCACAACCAGGGTGGTCAAGAAACAAGTTGGCGAGTGATGGGTCAGTTGCAAATCATGGCAATCTCCGGGCTGCTCAGCCAAAAAGAGCCTGTGTTTGTACTGGTTGTGTGGCTCCACATACCAGAAGCGTGGCTGTCCTTTTCTCTCGGCGTAATGGCTAGGTGGAGCAGCTCAAATATGTGCATGATACTCTTGGTGCTCTTAGCCAGGAAAAACAAAACCCTGGCAAAGCGTGCTTGGTTGTAGAACTCTCTGTCTGGTTTTATTACTGGTGGTGTGAATTGCTGACAGGTGTGTGAGATGCTCCAGGTAGGTGACAGCGTGAGGCTGGCATCATGGGGACCTATGGAGTGCACTGAGGAATCATACTTCTATACGAAATGGGTAGAAGTTGCTGAGGATCTTTGGACTGGTGATGATGGAGACTCTTCTGTGACCCTGTACCCCAGCTGATACAATGGGCAGGAAGACGGTGGCAAGGAAGGGGTGAAGCATCACTGTTAAGCTATGGCATTGTCATGCCTGCAGATGGGATAATTCCTAGTCTGTGGTTTGCAACCCAGTTTCACTGAATTACATTTCTGAGCAGTACAATAGATAACCCCCCCTTTCTTCAATTGCCGTCTGAAACACGATATATTTTCCATGAACTCCCACGTAAACGGGTTTTTTTGGTGACAGATTGCATGTTAAAGCACTGGAAGATGAAAGTGCCAAATATTTGCTTTAGAAAAACACAGTGAAAGATTCTCTCATCCTCCTTACTCAAACTGCATCAGCCAGAATGCCATTAACAAAAATGACTCTCTGTAGTTAAACTTATTGGCACCCCCTGGGCATCATTAAGATGCCTTTTTCCCTGTCTTTTGCAGGGGAGGAGGTAGGAAGGGAAGATAATGTAGGGCAGTGGTGGCTTGTGCTTGGATCCCGCTTAATATCATGGGATGAGTCTCCTAAGCAGAGGACAGGCTGAGCAGATAGGCAGCCCCTTCCAGAGCCCCCAGCTACCCGTCGAGTCTGGGGCTTCAGTAAGTCCCAAGTAGTTTCAATAAGTAAAAGGCATCTCAGAATTTGTGATAAAACCCTCCTCAGGGCTGCTCGTAATCTGTTCTCTGCCCAGCCTGTACCTGTGCTTGGGATTGCCTCAACCCATGTGCAGGACCTTGCACGTGGCCTTGCTGAACTTCCTGAGGTTTGCATGGGCACACCTCTCCAGCCTATCCAGGTCCCTCTGGATTGCATCCCTTCCCTCCGGCCTGTCGACTGCACTGCACAGCTTGGTGTCATAAGTTGCTTAAAGGTAGCACATCTCCTTTTTTGCTCCTGCTTCCTGCAGGGCCTCATCCTTCATGCCACGAGACATCCTGCCAGTACACTTTCCCCCTCCATTCTCTTAATTTTTATCTGCCTGTTTGAGCTGCCTATCAGTTCAAACCTTGCCTCCAACACAGATAATAATACTCCATTCTGGAAAACCAGTGTCTGATTCAGCTCAGCAAGAGGCAGATGCTTTGGCATTGGTGTTTCAGGGGTGCAGGTGGAAGCTGTGGAAGGTCTCCTTGCACTGGAAAGGACCTGCTGCTCCTTCGTGCATGGGCTTCCAGGCCAGCAATGGTGAGTCATTCACAGATATCCACACCCACATCAGAAACTGTGGAGGGATCTGGCATGTTTGATAAAATAATATATAGAAGATTTTAGACAATATTTTCCGAGGTTTTTCTTTTAATTCAAAACTTTTTATATAATACGCCGCACTTTACAAAGTGAGGGGTGAATGTGTGTGCTTTTCCTCTAGGCTATGCGTACATCTGCGTACACAAATGTGTAGCTTGTGTGTTTTCGAAAGAAAGAGGGGAAAAACAGACTGCAGATGGTTTTGCATCTGCTCTGTATACATGCTTACTGGTATAAGTGTTTAGAAGTGCCGATAATAACTTCTTCAGCTCAGCTGACCAGCGTGTGAGTGGCTGTGCACACGACCACAGCAGTTACCCAAAAAAGTACTAATTTGTTTTTAAGGCTTGCATACTGTTATTATAATACGGCAAATTCCATTTCTGGAGATGGGAAAACCATTCCTCACCCCAAAGCACTTGTTCAGAGTGAATTTTAACTGCTGTCATAAGGTCATAAGTTTGTCTGGATTCTTATCACAAATTTTTATATGTCATTGGAGCAGGTATTGTTGACCATTTTTAATCATTAAAAATCGTTTGGTTTTCCTTGATGATGGAGAAATGGAACCTGAATGCATTTTTCAGCGTTAGTTTGGGAGATCAGTAAGACTGTGTGCATGGAGCAGTCCTCTCACGGCAACTCCCGTTTCTACCCCAGTGCTAGAATAGGCTCAGCTTCAGTGAAAAACCTGTGCAGTGTTGGACAGTGACCTCCTGGCACTTGAGATCTTGCATTTAAGTCAATGTTAGGTTTGGGAATGAAACTTGAAGTTGAGTGCAGTAATGGTGCAAAGTTTTGTTAGGAGAAAGCTTTTCCTTTCCTCCCACTTGTGTCACACTTTTGTCACTGAGCATCTTGAATAAGTCTGTAGAAGAAGAGATTGCAAACATTAAAAGTATAATCATGTCCTGGAGCCAAGGTATTGGCAGAGTTAGGGCATGGAAACACAGCTCTTGTAGGTCTCAACTCTGTTCTGTAGAGCTACTGAAACATATTTTGCTGTGCATAATTCTTTTTATTTACTTAATTTTAATTGAGTTCTTGAGTTAGTGTCCACTTAGCCAGCCATTGGCTTGTGGCTCATTAGTTTAAGTAGGTCTAGACTCCATGTTTGAAAGGTGTTTGTGCATAACTCCTTTCAGGCTGCTAGAAATTATATATGGGAATGCTTGTCTTCTTGCTTAATGGTAGCTTTACTCTGAATAGTGGGACTATCTGCTTGATTAACTTCAGCAGTGTGGGTGTCTGATAGTTACAGAGGTCGCTTTCTCCTGTGCAGCTCAGTAGGTGAGTAGAAAGGAGAATTTCCTCATCATTTCCACCAACTGGGGAATGATGAATTTCCCCAATTTCATCATCTGGGGAAAGGGCCTCACTTCATGATCTGATTTTGTCTTTGTTGGGCTGGTTTGCTCAGTTACTGACTTTTTTAAGGTGAGTTTTGGTGGGTTTTTAATTTTACTTTCTGGTAGGCAAGTTTATGTACAAGCCTGTGACTCGAAAGGTGCCCCTTTGCTGGGAGCTGCAAGGTCCTGTGAGACACCCTGAGCTAGTCCCAAAACCAAAAGGCAACATTACACTGGTGACAGCCTTCTCCCCCTGTGCCAGAAGCTGTGGCCACAAGTGGAAGGAGAAGCAAGTGAGGGGAGAAAGGAATCATCCCTGCTGGACCGTGCTGCCACGTCCTGGCGTGTGTCTGTTTAGCTCTCTATCTCTACTATTGTAGTTTTTATACCAGGATCCTTGAGGTCTTCTGTGCAGCCCTTCTGACAAATCCAATGATGCTTTAACATATATTTACACTCTGGAAAGCAAGCTGTGGCAGTCAGGAATATTTTTTTTTCCCCGGACTTGCTATATTTATGCTTCAGCTTTGATTGTCAGTTCTCCTACACATGTCCATCTGGACTGAGCCAGGGTGTCATCTGCTCAGCTCTTCTGGGATGCTGGGGCTGCTGTGGTGGTGCCTTGAAAGAAGATTCCCCTGCTGGTAGTGCCCAGCCAGCAAGAAGGTGCCAAGAGAGCAAAACTAAAAGAGCCAAGGCCTGACTGTGTCCTGGCTTTGCCTGGGTGGCCACGAGAGAGATGCAAAAAGAAACTGCTATTGGCAGAGCCTGGGCTGGAGGGGTGCTTTCCATGGTTGCTGCCTTGAGGGAGTTCCCTGTCTAGGCACAAGTGATGGCTATGGCCATCCTTCTCCAGCCTGGGGTGATGTATCTGCCTCTGGATTAGCTCCTCACATTGGGAGAACATCCATCCATCCACACAGGGCCACAGAAAGGTGGTAAGTTCTTCATGTGGCTTTATCCTCATTCATAGCAGTGAACAAATAACGTTGCGAGAGGGTGGGAGGGAGAGAGCAAAGAGCTGGCTGAGCCCATTTTCTTCATTAATGTGGAGCTTGGTATTACAGTCCTTGGGAGCTGCTGCGTTCCTTCTGCATGGAGCAGACACAATGACACCATGGGTGGAAATTGTGTCTGGTTTGTATTAGAGCAGCCACAGACCGGGGGAAAACCAGGAGAGAGGCATGCGAGGGCAGTGGCATGGCTGGGTCCCCGAAGCCCATTCTGCTCTGCAGCGGCCGTGTCCAATGTGCCAGGCAGATGTCAACTCAGCTCGCAGGGGACTAACCGGGCACCACCCTGGTCCTCTGTTCCAACAAATGGCCTCGTAGCTGAGATGCAGAGGTGGCAAATTAGCCTCGAAAATGGCCATTCAGGGTCAGATGATGTTATTCCAGTGTTTCTAAGCCACCATGGTTTATTGTTCTTCTTGGACAAATAACAAGGCCCTGAGGACTTGCTGGTTGAAGATGTGAGCTGCAGTCTGCTGACTGTAGTTGACGTAGTTGCTCTTGCTGCAGATTTGTAGGACGGTCTTGTGGGGAGCACTTAAGCAATGTGGTTAAAAAGCTACTGGGCTAACTTTAAAAAAAAAAACCAACCCAAACTGTTGGCAGTTTCCAGCCAGGAAGGATAGATAGTCTTGTAATTTGCAGACACTGTGGGGAGTACAAGCCGTGAGTTTCAGGGCCTTGACCCATGAGCTGGCACTGGAGCTGTCTGCCCTGGCCCACCGTCAGAGCGGGAGAAGCTGCAGAGCAGGATGGGCGCCAGCACCAGTGCGTGACCTTAAACCACCGTCAGCGTGTTGGGATGAGGACTGCGGCGGTTGATATATGGGCACATGTTGTCTTCTACCATCTCAGTGGGGGTATTAGCCCTCAACAGAGGGGTAGAAGTGACAACCTCTTAAATCAACCTGGTGTGAATTGCTGGTGGTCATGAGTTAGAGCTGCTATTCTCTGCTCTACAGGGTGTATAATTCATTAATATTATTTGAGCCACTTGGTAAAAACACAGATGCTTTCAAGAAACCTAGCAGAATTCTTTTCTCTCTTGTTTAACCCATACTTATTATGCTTTGTAGAGGTATCCACCACTCTCTGAATTCAGGATCCTCTCTAGTAGAGATGTGATTTTTAAAAAAATCTGCCTGGGGCTGGGGCAGCCATGAGGCTCTGTCCTCTGCCCGCTGAAAGTCAGCAAAGTGCTCCCTGAACCTGGAAACCCTCTATGGTGCCTCCACACTCCTGGGGCAGGCAGCTAAGGTTGGGGAACCGCTCAGGGGAGTGTGGATGCTGGCAGGGAGAGAGAGGAGGCTGCTCTGATGTTGTGGGCACACTGATGCTCTTGTTTTCCAGCATGAAGGGTGTGAAGAAGCTCAGTAACCACAGCCTGAAGTGCATCCCTTGCAAATGTGCTCCATCTCTGCAGCAACTCCTATGAAATAAACCAAGAAGTTTGCAGGAGTGATTTGAAGTTTATTATGAGGGCATGGCACAGTCCTATTCACTCAGTGAGCATGTCTGTTCAGGTGACAAAACGCACGTGCCTGTGATCTAGTGAGTGGCTGTTGCCTCCTGTGTTTGTTCTTGTGGTGGGCATCATCCACACGTAGTTACTCTTGCAGCCCACCAGCTGTGACTTGTCTCCCCCAGAGTGATTTTCCCAATAATGTCTGGAGAGACACTTTCTAATTTCACATCTATTTGCATCATCCTAACAGGGGTCTGCCAGTTGACAGTGACTGGAAGTCAGGGGTGCTAAGTTCAAGTGATTCTGCATGTGGCTGCAGATACACCTTTGCTAACCAGCAACTGTCTGTCTACATAATGGTATAGAAACTTGACTACATGCTTAGTAAGGAGAGTTCCTGTTGTTAGCAATAGTGATGATAAGTTTCTCACAGCCAGGATTCCCTCTGCTTTTTATTAGAAGTTGTACCTACAAAGCCCATTCAAGAGGAGGACAGTTGGTTTTAAAGTTCCTCACCGTGCAGTATTTTGGAATCTGTCAAGTCTGTAAATTTGAAAATGGGGATTGAGTATTAGTGAATATATAAGCATGTAAAAAATATATTTTACTTACATATAGGTGAAAATAAGTCTGTTTCTAGTGCATGAACTGCAGAGCTTAAACTAAGCAGCAGAGGTAGTGGAGAAAAAGAATTTTTCTGATATGAGATGTGATAACAATACAGGCCAGGTCTGCTGTAAAGAGTTTTGCCAGCACAGCTGCATTGGTCAAGGATAGGATGTAGTGTGTTTCATTTATTTATTTTTTTTACATCACTGTAGCTGTTCAGGCAAAATCTCCTGTGATTCCGTAGATGCAATTATGCCAGTAAAACTGCGCTTTTGATGATATGGTTGATTTTGCTCACTGGAGGGCAAGATGTTGTGAAGCCATGCTGGCAAAAGCTTGCTTTCACGTTTAAATTGTGTGTACTCCAAGAATATAGCTTGACAAGCTTTTCTTTCAGTGCCCGTGCCAGCTTCAGCAGTCGCCCCCACCATGCACACTGTCTCTGGGACACAGTTTGGCACTCTGGTGGACACAGCATCTGAAGGCAGCTGAAGGGGATGGCCTCACCGTGGCTCTGCTGAGTTTCCCTTTACCACAGTGCTGGTGTTTCTGACTCCTGTCAGCTAACTCAGAAAGCTGGAGTGGCAGATAACAGGGCAGAGGAGGACTGCTTTTTTCCTTCTTGATTTATTTTTTTAGCATATGGATTTAGCCTCCCAAACTGGTTCCTTGTGGGATCAGATGAGACCTGCAGAGCTGGGCTGCAGCCCACGGTTTGACCCACTCAGGCAGATGATAAACCATGCTCTCATCTGTACTTCCAGGATTGGGAGACTAAATCAGATAAGGGCTCTGGGTTAGAAATAACCCACAGTCAAAGCAGACAGACCGATGGTCGTGGTGGGGCCAGCCTCACCGTCTGGTTCACCGTGCATGGTGGCCACCAGCCGCACTGCTGCGATGCAGGCGAGGGCAGGGCGCAGGGGGTGAGCAGCCGGGATCGGCTGACCTGGGGTGGCTGCCTGGAGAAATACGAGACGAATTATGGTTTTAGAGTACTTAGCTAACTGGCAGAGCGCTGCTGGAGCAGGTCTATACTGGGAATGTCTCGCACCACAGTCTAAGAATGCTGGATTAGCCTTAATGGTCTTCATAGCGCAGATGGAGCTTGTGCCGTCGGAGCTGCATTTTTGTGGTTTCACACAGCCCATCTTGGAGTGAGACAGTGCACAAAAGCGTGTCTTTGCAGGTGGAAGGATTTCTACCAGATCAGCTGTAGGAAGAGTCATTTGTGGGTATTTTCTTTGTGGATATTTGAGCCTTCTGTGGGGCCCTATGGCATGGGAGTCTGTTACGTAAATAGAAAGACACAAGGCTTTGTGTTGAGGACTGTATTACAGGGAAAAGGCCTAAGATTGATTGAAATCAACAGCTTCCTCTTAAATCCCTGGCTGTAAAGAAAAAAAAAATATATGTTTTTTCTTTTACGTGTACTAAAGAAGCAGAAGGTGACGCCCAAAAGCTAATTAGAGCAGCATCAAGAATTGTTGACGTCCATGAGCAGTAAATCTTGGGTTGGAGAAAACTCTGCTGTGTGTAGTATGAGCTATTCCCTTTAAATGCTACAATTTTATATTTTTTTTTTTTTTCCCAGAGGTTTTAATTGTTTTTAAGTTCAGTCTTTTAGTGAAGGCAGGAGAAAGTGAAGCTCTTCCCTCTTTTGATAGCCTCCAGTATTTGAATACCTGCTTCTATGAAATGCAAAGAGGAATCCTCCCCTTCATGTCCTGCCTGATATTGTCTTAAAAGACACAGACAAAATGCTGCCCTCAGGGAAAACAGGTTGCAAAGCTTCCTGTTCTTTGTTGGGGCCAGGTTTCACCCAAAGTATTCCAGCTTCCCATATTTGCAAACCAAAGAATGCTCTTTCACCAAAAGTAGAGCTGTCAGGCAAGTGCTGGGCTGCAATGTAGATCACCCAGTGCATCTGACTTGGAGTGTTTAAAACATTACTGCTCACTGCCCTCCACCCCATTGATCTGCTGAAGGGCTGCCATACCATTCCATGGAGAAGGGGCTACATCCCTGTTTCTGAGCTGTTACAGGTCAGGAGGGTATGACAGTTCAGCAGGTTAGACGCCAGCAGATTGTGCTGGAGGTTTACTTACATGTGGTGGAGATGCAGGGTGGGCATCAGAGCATGGTGTTGTCCTTGTTGTTTCCTCCAGCAGGGGCCACAGGCTATGAGCGTCCTTTGTCCTTTGTTCAAGGAGTCTCAACAAGGGTGACTCATGTTTTGCAAGAGCAAGGCCTTAAGTAACTTGCATAGGGGAGGCTGGAAGTTAGCAGAGATAGGGGTTCTCCCTGTTTTAAAGGGCATTTGATGATTCAGCACACATATGTAAGCACACCATTCATTCGTGCAGGTCTCTGCAGTTGTTGGGCATAATAGAACATGTTGGTATACTCTTTCTCAGTGAATAGAATTAATCCACCAACACAATAGACTAGAATGTTTCTTGAGCCCTACTGAAGCTATCACATTAGAACAGGTTTATTCACTTTTAAAAAAGAATATTATGTAAAGACTTATTTAGAGAGTTCATTAAAATCAGGATTTCTTTGTCCTTGTAAGACGTTGGGGCTCACTAAGAAAAGCCTATTGAGTGTGGGTTTATTTTTCAAGCATGCGTTGTGCGTCTGATTCTAAAACATTTCTGAAAAATAGCACTTTTGTTTATGCAGGAGCCACATTTCCTTCCATGCTAATGTATTTTCTTTAAAAATATTAGTGAAATGCTATGGAGGCACGAAGTTCCTCAATACATGTATTAATCTTGGCATGCAATCCCACAACCGCATCAGTTCTAGCTTGCTGACACTAGCTCATGTCTTTCAGAAAATGTGAGTCTGAAGTGAACACTGTGGCTAGAGCATCGTAACGTGCTCAGATTGCTGCCTGTGTTCACCTTTCAACCAGTGGGCCAAACTTGTGCATGAAGATTTGGTTAAGTCTGGAGATGTGCCATAAAGATACTTCAACAAGTGTTTTTATGCCAGGAAGCCCCATGATGTCTTAAAAAAAAAGTCACATGACCTTATTAAAATCGTTTTTGTGATGGTAATCTCTTGCATGTTGTTGCAGTTGCAGGTAAAACATCTTTCTACAGCTTGGAAAAAGTAAAAATGTAGAGAAAAAGCAACCAGGTGGCAACCTGCTGGGCTACTGCTACAGACCATAGCTGGGCTGGGTCTCAAGTTACCTGCTTGGTCTTTGAATGGTCTGTGCTGCAGAGGAGTGGGTACCAAATGCACTGACTGCACAGTAGCTCTTAGTGGAATTCCCCGCTGTTTCAGTGTACAACGTGGGGTGACCTTTGATGTACCCTTTGGTGTGCAAGGCTATGGCATGTGATATAAGAGGTCAAAGAGTGCTATCTTCCTACCGTGGGAGAGCAGTGGGCACCATTACATCTTCTTAGTTGATCACCTTACATGTTTCTTGCAAGGTCAGCTTCAACCTGTGCCTAATTCCTCTGCCAAAGAAACAGATGTCAGGATTAGTTCATTTATATCTCTACATCACAGCACAATGTATTTTCTTACTACTGTAATTTGGGTCCTGTAATATATTCTCTTGATTTTTTCCTGTAGCTATTATTCAAGTATGAATATATTAATCTCCATCCCCTCAGAACAATTGGACTTTTGGGGGAGGGAGGAAATGGGAAGAAAGAGGATATTAGGTTGTTCTGGGATAGCAACTGGGTTTTTGACCATATTTAAGTATTATACATCAGTTAAGGATCAAAGCTTTATCTTATCTACAGAAGTAACTGCATTCAGCCTGGCTGTGGCTGAGTCTCATCATACCTTGTTATTTCCAAGATAGAGAACATGAGGAAGATTTGATTTTTAAACAGTGACTTCTTAGTATTTGTTTGAGGTCAGACACATAATTACTTTAACTGACTGGCTCATGGGATGTTAGCTCCACATGTGGGTTTAGGACATGCCCCACTGCTGGCCAAATGCAGCAAATTACATGGTCTTTCTCATGTTTTGTGTCCTTTCTGTACTTTGGGGATGGTGGCCTTCCCTGCCCGGCAGAAGTGTTGTGAAGATGAGTTTCTTGAAAAGGGAAAGATTCTCACATGTTGGGAGAGTGGTTTAAGGAGAAGGGAAGGATCTTTGGCAATACTACCCTCTCAAAAGTGAAATTGTCACTTAGGTCCTTTGCTGTTAGACAACTTCTAGCTCTAGACTGCCTCCACGCTTCCTATGTGTAGATACAGCATCAGCAGAAATGTCAAGAGCTCAGTCTTTTTATTGATAGATAGTCCATCCAGCCCAGCACAGAGGGGTGATGCATGAGACAATGGTACTGCCTTTGTTTTCCATAGGAAAAGGGTTGTACTCCAGGTTACGCCAGCTTTCTTAACGCTTGACAGCTTTGTCTCACTAAGGAGAGCACCAGTTTCTCTGGAAAGCCCCAAACACATTAATTTTAATTTGTTTAAAACATTTTTAATAATAATTTAATATTCCTGGAAACAGATGTTGGACAGCTATATTTCACCCCAGAGCAAAAGTTAGAGGCCAGGTTGTAAACACATGAAAAACAAGGCTGAAATAACTTTAAGCTATGTCATAAAAGAGCCACTGAGATTTGCTGTTATGTGTGCAGATATGTAATAGCAACTGACTACACATGCAGTCTGTAGACATACAACAAAGTGCGTGTGTATCTGTATTCCTCCTCTGGAAAACTGCTTTAAAAATATCCATCTCAATGTTTGTTAGAGATTTCAGGTTACTTTTCAAGATCCTGGCTCACTGGTTTATTTTGGCTTCTGTGTATTTATGCTCATCATATTCCGAACTAAAAAAAAAAAAAAAAGGTCAAAGCATCCAGGTTTTCTTGGTTTCGAGTTGAATTTGAGATGAGAACAAGTGGTAGAATTTGGATCAAGTTCCTGTTCAGAGCATTGTCTGGAGATCTTCAAAGCCATGTTTAGTTTGGCCCATGTTTAGATAGTAGTCTGTAATAACACTTGTTTTCAGCTTGTAACCGTCATTTGACTTGGACGCTCTAAACTGTGAAACAGCTCGTTCAGAATTTGAGTCAGGTTGTCTGAAAAGCTTTTGCTTAATTATTTTTTTAATTAACAAGACACCTTCTAATTTCCTCCTTTTTCTGTTCTGTGTTTTACTTGGAGTTGTGGTTGTTTCATTTTTCTAAACCTGCAGCATGTGTGCTGGTACAAACAGAAAGAGCGCTGATAGAGGGAAAACTGGCAATACTGGGAATCATAAAATGGGGATGGTTTGGGGTTTTGGAGTGTGGAGGTGAATTCTAAAAGCCCTTCCTGGTGTCTCCTGATCTAGTCTGCTCCAGCACGGTCCAAACTCACCAGCTTGAGGGTTTGGATCCCAGTTGTGGGATGTGCTGGGCTGTCCAGCATAGTCCATGTTCACTTGATAGAGACCAACATGGGGTGTTATGGCAACACCTGGACAGCTTTGAGTGCACATACAAGACTGTTATTTCCTTGCATTTATCAGTTGTAATGACCCAGGTCAGATGACTTACACCGTTTGCTTATCAGCTGACCTGAAATGCTCCAGCTGGTCACTGCTTGTCGTGCAGTGTCCCATGTCCTCTCCACCTTGTCACTCATTTCTACTTAATTCTGTTTCACAAGCAGCCTTTAAGGAGATCACTGCACGTGGCTGTAGATTGAGGTTTGCCTCCCATTTGTTAACTGATAAAGAGTTTCCCAGCTCAGAAATTCATGCTGCATGATCACCTTAACTTATAATCGTAAATACATACTCTTGAGACAATGTATTCTTTGCATATTGATTAATGGACATGCTCTCTGTAGGCATTCCCTACTTCTTTGCAATAATTAGAAAATATGTGATTGACGTTAATGTGGAGATCTCTGCTGTTTGCTGATGGAGCTATATTTTTTTTTTTAAAAACAACCCCAAACAAAATCCAAATTCATATACCAGCCTTCTCTAGTGAATTACTATATGCTGTGCATCCTGTGTAATTTTTTCTTTTGTATTTTAAATTATTTTTACTCTGTCCCTTCAACTTTCAATCCTATGCCTATTAGCTGTTACAGATGTTTAAAGCCAACTCATGAGGAAGTATCCTCTAATGGTCTGTCAAGAGCAATGCCCATTGTATCCAACACTTAGCAGTCAAGCAGGGAAGTGCCAATACCTTACATACTTCGAATGAACAACTTGCATGCTATTTTATTACAAGAAAAACAAAAGCCTAACTTTGTAAAATGTCAGTGTCTGAACTTGTCACACAGGTATTTTCTATATGTTAATGCTCTCTGGATTTGGTGTGAGTTATGTGCTGTGCCCCACTGATGAGAGCGGGCAGGATGCAACACTTGCCTCTAGAATCCGTGCAGGAAAATAAGAGTGGAGGAAAAAATAATAAGTGTGAAAAGTGAAACCATTTTACTCTTCCTCCTTCCTTCCCACCATCAGCTTTTTCAGCCAAGTATAATGCTCGTACTGGATCAGACTTTAAACCCCTCATTTAACCATCATTTGTATTTCTGAAAACTATTATTTATCTATTATATGGAAAGCTGGCAGGATTATAATTTGAAATAGAAATGCATGTTGATTCCTTGGCTTTATAATGACATGTTTATCTGCACCTCTAATGCTCTCATTGCCCAAGTCTGCACTTTTCGTTAATATGTTTGCCACGGAACAATTGTTTTTGCATCAAAATTACACTAAAACAACAGCATTATGTTGTCTGTGTAATCTGTATTCTCTATACATCATATCTGCCCCCCCCCCCCCAACGTTTTGCTTAAATCTGTTTGTGTTCAGCATGAAATGTGCAGTAATGGTGGTGTACTCGGCGCATATCGCTGTGTAGCTTCAGCGCCGTTAGGTCCTTACTGACACCAGTCTGTAGGTTAAGAACACTTCAATTGCTCTAATTTGCAACCTGATCAGAAACACTGACCTGGTTAGTCTTTAACAATGAATCTGTCTAATGATAACTTGTAGACACCCTTAGTGAAGGCAATGATGTGTATACAAGAGTCATTTCCAGCTCTGCAGCGTTAGGAGGTCTCAGGCTGCCTTATCTAAGCTATCGCCTTGTCCTGCGTTTTTCTGCAGCGTGATGCTTTGTCGCTTCTAATGATACCTATCTGTCAAGCTGCATTGATTGAAATGAAGATAAATTGAATTGATACAAACAGGAGTTAGATGACTCATTGATATAATTAGGCTGTCGGAATATCTTAAGTGTAACTTAACACATTTTACTAATGTTAATTATATGGTCTTTTATATGGGAAACTTCAGTTAATTTTGTTCTCCACAAAAGGAGAATACAGCCATTTATTAATTGTGAGGTGGCTGCTGGCTTCATAGAAGCTGTTTTCTAGAGGAGAGGAGGTATGTTTACTGAATTTTCTTTAAGCTGTCAAAAGCCGGAAATTGATAACAACTTAAAAGAATCTAAACTGTTAATAGTTTACATTTATAATTCATCTAATGTGATACTTTATAACATGAGAACCAAATATAAAGCGTAATAAAAGAAGATATTTATTGCAAATGGAAACGTGCTGAATAATGAAACAATACTAATTGCAGTTTAAATACTTTTGATATGAGCTCTGTTCTGAGAGGATGTTCCAAGCATAAGAGATGAGATATTCTTCATAATGAGGATGCAAAACCCATTCAAAATATTTTCAGAAATACAGATAGGCTGTACATCTATGCCTCTCATTTTTTTCTTTTTTTTTTTCTTTTTTTTTTTTTTTCCCTCCCTGAAAATTCTGGGTTTTATCTTATGTCAGAATTGATCACAGGAGTCAGTTTAATTGGGAAATTCATTTAAAATAGTTTCTAATTGGCATCAGAGAGTTGAAAGTTCAGTACAAAGGTGAGATCTAAGCTTTCTAATTAGATTGAATGCAGTATGACTTAAAGAATAGTCTTGATAATTACAGAATTTAATGCAAAATTATATTTTAATGAAAAATGGTTATTTTTTTCACAGTGAGAAGTCCTGCAGTTCTCATTCAGTGTCTTCCATCTTACTTTTTACAGAGGAGATAAATTGTTTTGTGCATCTGTGTATGAATTTTACATTAAAACCTCACATAGTTTTATAAAAAACTAAGACTATTTTTGTTTCAGCATTACTGGATGAAGCTGATAGTCTGCAATTTGGATGCAAAATCTTATCCCAGGCATTCTGCATTTTCTTACATGAGGATAATTTTTCTTGCATAGAATTATATTCTGAACTAAAGTTTCCCCCCCCACACCCCTCCCATTCACTCTTCCCCCCCCACCCCCAAGTTGTTTGATGCAGCTGAAATTGAAGGCTGAAGTAGAAGGGGCCACTTAAGTAGTGAAGGGTTTTTCTTTGTAAATAATAGATCAAGAGCACCGTAGCTGTATCTAATGGAGCCGTATGCAGCCTCCGTTTCAAGGACAGCGCGGGGTTTAAAAAAACATAACCATAGTTCATCCCCATCGCTAACCTGTGGTCACTTTGGCTGCTGCTTTTGGCCAGTCACATGTTTCAGTTCATCAGACATGTTTTTTTTATAAACCTCTGATAATACCAACACATGAATAGATGGGATGATCGCTGGGATTTCCGAACTGAAATGACAAGGGAAAATAAAACAGAAAGGGGTATTTTCTAAGATCTGTTCTTTTCAAGCCAAGGGGTTTACCTGAGCACCGATAAACTTGCCTTACACACAGCCAAGTTAAGGTGTGCTCTCACAGGAGCTGAGCTAGCCGCCCTTCAGATTTCTTCTCCTTCCTATGTTTTAATCTGATAAACATAATTCAAAGTTCATGCCTGTTTGCTTCTTCGAGTTGAACTTATTTAAAGGGAGGAAAGAAGCTTATTCCTGGCATGCAGTAGAGTATTTCAGGTTTTAGGAGGAATAATTCAGCATTCTCAATATTTTGGAGAAAATCTTTTATGCTTAACAAATGTGACCCTTTTCTTTCTTTTTAGTCAAATTTAGTTAGCTGTATCCTTCCAACAGGGTGCAATTTCAACAGCAAAATAAGTAACGGTGTATTGTTGGCAAAACCGAGACAATTCTTGCCAGAAACACAGATTTTATAAAAAGGGTAAAACCTTGTTCCCTGCCTGCGGTCCAGCAGACTTGTTTGAATGCAGTCAGAGGCTCTGAAATCCTTTCTCAGGCAAAACTCCTGTTTACAATTGATTACCAGGATCAGGCCCTAACTGAAAAGTCACATTCTTAGAAATTTCAAATGCAAAACAGAATTAAAAAAAAAAAGGTGTTGCAAGACAAATTCACTCTGTTTTACACTCCCTTCTGTGCTTAAAGCAGTCTGTAGCAGTGTCTGTTTCTTGAATGACACTGGTGTATTTGCTTGTAAAATAATTCATCTTTCTTGTGCCACTCACTTCTTTGCTTCATGAAATCTTGTAAAATCAAAAGAAGCAGTTTCTCTGGTGATTTTTTGCAGGGTCTGCATTCAAACCCAAATACAAATATTCACGGAGAATTTTTACACAATTATCTTCTGAACATTTATAGTTTGCCTGGTTTATATTTTACTTATTCTTGTTAAATACACACTGATTCATTGTGTGTTTCAATCTGCTTCGCTTGTGTTTTAAACAATTGTGAATGCTTTCTGGCTGATAATTTGTTCACTTAAACCAGAAATCTTCTAAGCACAGGTACAGTCATCTGCCGTAAATTATAAGAGATAAAACATAAGCGTTGCTTTGCCTTCGTTCTGACAGTAAAATGTTGAAAATGGAATTTGGGAAGGAAAAAAAAAAAAAAAAGCCAGATTTACCATCAGTCATGAGGATCTCACTTTTATTTTTTTTTTCCAATCTTCTGCTGTAAAATAATTCAGCAAGTTTTCCAAGCACCAGCCACCTCCGTTTCATGTCCAGCGTCCCCCCAAGTGTGGCTGAGCCGAGAGACTCGTTCTGCGCCGGGTTCGTTTCTGTGCGCAGGCAGGAGAGCGCTGCGAGAGAGACACGGAGGCACCTCACCAAACCTCCCAGGAGTTCCCCTCCTGTTTGTCCTTCCCTCCGTCTTCTCTAGTTTGTTTCCACCTAACAACAAAAATTACAGAAACCCCTTCAACGTGACCTTGTTTTCCTTCCCCCTTTCACCTTCCAGCTGTTTCCCAGAGAGATCAGATGTGGAAAAGCCAAAATCCTAGAATATGATGAGCCCATTAAATTAGGTGGTTCCTATGATTTGTTTCCGTGCCAGTTCTCAGCCTCCTATTTTGTACTTTCTTAGCCAGTGCCGGGGGAAAAAAAAAAGGCGGCTTGACAGCTAATAGATACCCCTGCCATCAATTGCCGAGACATTTTGTCTTTTGTGACATTGAGGAAAAGACAAGGAAGGGAATGGAAGCAACTAAAAAATGTCAAAAGATCAGAAAATCAATGGGCTGAAGGAATGCGATCTGTTTATCGGGGTGTAGCTGCTCTTTCTGTTTGCATTAAGTCCGAGTGAGTGTCTTTGGTCGCCACTAAACTTGCTTTTATTCACTCCCTAGGAGATGTAATACAAGCATGAAACGATGGCTCACAAAGCGGGTGCAGCGGTGGAGTAAATAAATAAATAAGTAACTAAAGCAGGCTGGGGCTCCTTTAAAGACCACAAAAACAGGTTTATCGCCTTACTTTTTTTTTTTTTTTTTTTAACCTCGTATTAAACACGCTTACCTTTCTCCAGAAACTTGTTGCTGAGCGCAGAAAATGGACCATGTTGTGTTGAGACGGGTGTCTTGTTTCTATGTTACGGGGAGGCTATTTTTATGTATTTATTTCTGAAAATGTCAATAAAATGAAAAGAGGGCGAGAGTTCAGCGAGCGGAAGTTCTGGCAGCTGATTGAATGCATGTGCTTGGTGCTTGACAGTTAGCGTCAACTCTTTGGTTGGACTTTCCCTTTACTTTCCCGGGCAGGCAGTTGGGTTTGTTTTCTATGAAACATGAAAAGAGTTGGGTGAATGCAAATGTGAGGCAGCTCCGGTGCACGCCAGCCTTCCCGCACACCGGTAATGTAGTGCTTGCTGGGGTTTTAAAGGTGATGGATATTGCATAGCTCATAAATTCTTCACAAGCGTGAATAGAGGCGGGGGAGATGTGTGTGCATGTATCGGGAGAGAGAGCATGTGTGTGTGTGTGTAAGTGCTGTGCCAGCCTATGAGAACTGATGGAGCAGACAAGGCAATGCTACAATCTGTTGGACCAATTTTTTCTCACCCCTTGTAGTTGTTATGTGATAGGAAGTATGGCAAGGGCTGCATATTTTATAAACTTTCTATTAAAGTTGTGGCATGTTATCATAAAACTGAATTGCGATACTTTGTATTACACTCTGGGATTGAGAGATAGACATAGGATTAAAAAAACAATTTCTAGGCATTTCTAGATGATAAATTTAATTTTCTTTGCTATTTGGAGGTCTCCTTTGAAAATGCAATTGTAATGAACGCATTCAGAACTGGAGAATAGATTTACCCTTGGCTTCAAATAGTTGACGTTATCAGGCTCTGTCATTCGTTCCTTCCTATTTTCGGGCTGCTAATTGATGTTTTTGATGTCAGCAAGAAAATTGAAGAAAATGTCATGTGTGAACCAGTGCGGAAGTTAATAAGATTGACTTCGTTGACAGAATTTACAATGAGCGCAGAGACCGCATAATGGGACCGCTGCGAATTCGTGTGCTCTCTTTGGAGTCAAAATTGACACCTCACGCTAGGCCAGTGGTCGATAGGAAAGATGCAACATTTGGGAAGGTTCCTAATCTCAGGTTTTTCCCTTTTCCCCCACATTTTTTTTTTTTTCTTCCTCTTTCTTCTTTTTTTTCCCCCCTCCTCTTTTACCTTTTGGTCTGTGGAGCTTATTTAGTTGCACAAGCAGCTGTTTATCCAGAGGGCTACTGCTTTGGACCAAGCCAGAGCCTTAGTTCAATCTCTCAGTGCTCCACAACAATGCTCATTTTTTATGCTGTTTTGAGTCTGAAAGCAAAAGAGTCTTGAAAAGGTTAGATTAAGATGTGTCCTAAGGAAAGCTATACTAATATTGGACAGGGTCATTGCGTATGCTTGGGCTATGTGCAATAAAGCTGAAACGTAAATCCCCTCCATATAAAGGAAGGAAGCTGTGGGACACCTACCTGAGCTCTAAGCATAACAGAGGACTACAGCTAAGCATTACTCTTCCTCTGGGCTCCAGTGTGTGTGTATCTATGTGAGCATGTACGCCTGCATGTGCAGCCTCCAAAATTCCTGACTTGCGCCGAGGTGGTTTTTTCCCCCCTTTTTCTTTTTTTGCTTTCTTGGATAAAACAGGAATTCAAACTTTTTCAAAGTAGCAAAAGGCTTCACTGTAATAGTTTAATTTTCCAGTAATGTGACAAAGTTTATTGGATTTGTGTGTATAATTATGGAATGGATTAGCTGAGTTTGGTTCAGTGCATCTGATTATTTTCTGGCCTTTAGGGAAATGCGCTAAAACCCTAATATGTCCACTACCCCCAAGCGGTCTCTTTTTGAAGGCGCCGCACAAAATGTGGTCTCTACTAGCGTTCAGCCTCCAAGGATCTTCAGTGAGAGACATTATTCTTGGAATATCCAATTAATTCCACGGGCAGTGATCAGTTAGCGCTTCTTCTTCCTTTCTCGCCATTTGAAATGCTAACACAATGAATATTTTCTCATTGGTCTGCGTCCCTCGGCTAAGCTGTTGCCGCGGGCTGAGAATTTCATCGACTGATGAGACCAGAGGCTGCGCCGATAAAAGGTTACAGTACGTGATTTGCATGCCAAGTGGGGTTTGGTTTCATGAACTTAAAAGTTCTTTAACTTTTATTTGACTTTTTTTCTTTTGTACATAGATGAGGGATGTTGGAAATTTTTCCCCCCAAATTTTCTGTTTTGTTTCCAAAAAAAATCCCTTAAATTAGCAGTTAGAGCACATTACAGTTTTGGTTTGGACCCTCTTGAGCAAACAGGTATGAAACATGAAATCTTTTGTACAAATGAAACAAAACTAAATGTCTGCTCCAATCAATGAGAACTTAGGTTTAAAAAAAGTCTTAACAATTGTAAGAGGTTTCCAAACAGATCCGGCCAAGTCCAACAGTTTCATTTTCTCTTACAGCGCAGTGTCGGAGTGTATGTTTAACCGGGCTTTAATTCCTTCGGCAATTGCAGCGCGTTCTGTGAGGCATAACAGAATTAAAGTAGTATATTTGGCTTTTGTATGTACTAAAAGAGGGAGATCTCCATGTCTTTTGAGTGATGGGAATGGGAGCCATGGGTTAAAACGACACTAGTATGTTCCTGGAGAGTGATTAAGACGGGCTGTTTGGCGCTGTTATTCAATGGTAAGTTGGTAGAAGTACTTGAAGTATTAATTATGTTCCATCAAGCACGAGCAAATATTCCAACAACAAAACAGGGAAGCTGTTATCTTTGTCTTCAACACAGCGGTTTGTACAACTGCCTGTGCAATTCAGTCTAAAATGTTGGCTGTGCCAGCTAAGATGGGGCTCCAGGACTGGACGGTGCTGTAATCTTAGGATAAATGAGCCGATCCTAAAAGTTAGAGGTAGGCTAAATTGAAACAAAGCAACGTCAAAAGTGGGCTTTTATGCTTGGGTGAGGGCAAAGGAAAGTGGTGCTGAAATAAAACCACGCACAGAAGGTCTATGCTCTGTGTTGTTCTCGACTTGCGGAATGTCTTAGATGTGCGTTGTAAGCCGTTGACAAACTTTGTTGGTTTAGAGATGTGACGGATGTATTTTCTGATCTGAGAAGTATTCGGGGGATAGAGATAATTTTTTTTTTTCATCCTCTTTTCCCTCTCTCCCCCCTCTACCCCCCCAAAAAGAGCATCAGCCTTCTGCGCGACTCTAATCTTAAAGGCTGGATAATACGGTTGGAGATTTGACATATTCCTACTGAATAAAAATCAGGAGACCCTTACCAAAATTGTTAGCAAAGGGGACTGGCAGAACTAGGTACAGAGTGGGGTGGGTTGTTTTTTTTTTTCTCCCTGTCCTTTCCCTAGCTGTCTAGGAGGAGTAAAGCAGGTGGCTCCCCGTGGCTGACTTTTCATGACAACATGCCATTAGAAATTGCGGTCCTGTTGATCAATCCACTCGACATGACAGCTTTGCCGCAAGGCCTGGCTCTTTGAGCACCAGCGCTCTGGCTTTTCCCTCCTTTTTTCCTGCACTAATTGGTGAAAGTTTTTACTGTGCTTGTGGCATAGGAAATTCTTTTGAACATTGTCACAATCAAGTGTTGACTTCTTTAGAATCGCAAGTAGGTTAAGTGAGTATCAACATTTAAAAAAAAAAAAATATCCACAAAAGGTATTACTATCAAAATTTTATTAGAGTAAAATTGGGAAAACACACTGATTGAATTATCAAAAAAATTTTTTTGATGCGGAGGAGTCAATAAAATAACATTCCTTTTCAACTTTGCGTAGCCAAAGATGCTCCCATGTTTGCGTCTCAAAAAGTAGAAAGGAAGAGACAAATTTAGAGTTCTTATTTTCTTTTTTGCTTAGTCGGAAGCACAGAACCGAGGCATGCGTTCCAGTTCAAATATGCACAAATGGCTGTATCTTGGTACCGGGAAATTGAATAGGTAGTGGATTTTTCAAGTGATTTAAGAGGCTTTAAACTATTATGCACCAAATAAGGTATCTTAGCAAATTCTGTTTCTTAAAAATGGAAAAGAACAAAACCATAAGTGCAGTATTCGGGAGGAGGAGGAGGAGGAGGATAGCTGTGTGTTCGCACATAGCATGGGTAAGCTAATTGAGCATCTCTGTGATTCTTCCATCAGAAATGCAGTCGGTAAACTTCAGTAACAGGTTTTGTGAGAAACTCTCTCGGCTGAAAATGGGATTATTGATGTTTGCAGATAGAAGTTTAATAAAGCATTGAGTACTTGTTGACAAATTCAGGTGAAGATTACAATAAAATGTTTCTAAAATATTGTTGTTAATGAGGAAAACATTCAATTTCTGTTACAGGAAAATATCATCGTGCATTTGCTTAAAGCATTCTTCTTAATTGTTGCATATAGAATTTTTATTCTTAGTTTTGCAGGTGGCTATATGTTCATCCCTATTTCTTTTTACCATTCTTAGATCTAGGAAAACCTTATTGCTAGTTGATGCAATTTCAGAGATGCAAGTGGTTTTAAAATAATCTGTGCAACCGCACTGTGAGGATTTGTAGAAGGAACACGGGAAAGAAACCAGGAGAAAATGAGTAACAAAAGAACGAGAAAAAGGGATATATAAAGCGTGGAGGTGGCTTTTCTTTAATAATGCATACCTAGCAATAGGGGACTTCAGATGGAATTCTCTCAGCTCTCTTAAACCTAATCTAAGGTTAATTTATAATAAATAATTATAGTTATAGCAGCAAAATGAGACCCTGTGAAGCTGAGAGGGAAAGGCAGTAATACAGTTTTAAAAGCTGAACGTGCTCATAGTTTCTGTTGCAAGTGTAATAGCTATGACTATATTTTTTTTGTAGATCAGACATCGACACCGAAAGAAGCATAAATTCATATAATTAATTTTGCCATTGTAAAAATCATTTGCTAAAATTTGCATTATTAACATT